>CAAKHF010007415.1:14865-25373 GCA_901007745.1 Hippocampus kuda
AGTGTGTGTGTGTGTGTGTGTGTGTGTGTGTGTGTGTGTGTGTGTGTGTGTGTGTGTGTGTGTGTGTGTGTGTGTGTGTGTGTGTGTGTGTGCATGACGTATGTAGAATAAATGTACATTTTCAAACTGGAACCATTTATATGTATGCCAAAGCAGAGATGGACAAGTTCCTTTTTGTGTTTTTAAATTATGGTAGGGAGGGTTTTTTTTTTCTATGAATATTTACCAATGTATTTTTTTTTTTTTTGTGATTTGTCATATGAATTTTAAAATTAAAAAAGAAAAGTCTGACAAGTACTAAGCCGAACAACAACAATGCAAACCTTGAAAATGTGATATTTTTGATCACACCAATTATAAGTAAAGGGTTGAAAATTGAGCTTTTTTTGATACACTGTAAATCTGATTAGCGATAAAATATTTTTTGTAATGTTTGAAAAAAATGGTGAAAATAAAATCTTTATTAATTGTACTTTCTATCTCAAAATGTTTGTTATTAGATTTTACTTGCATTTTACAATGCTGGAAGCTCATATTTTTATTCAATTAATCCTACCTTTTTGTAATTTGTGTAAAATTTATAGCAATAATAGCAACAAAGGAATGACACATTACAATTTTCCTTATTTTGAATAAGAATTTTTTTTATGAAGTGAAAACTAATTTTTTTTAAATTAGTATACGTAATTCACCATACTCGAGATTTTAAATATCTGCTACAGATTAATTCAATTATTTCCAACAAAAAAAAAAAATACCACCCGTTTCATTTTCAAATTCATTTTTAAGTCAATCTTCTTTTATGACCCTGAAGCACATTACTCCTTTTTCATTTTATCTTTGACCATGGAACCCGTTTAATTCTCAACGCATGCTTTCCAATTGAATTGGGTTTTTTTTTGTTTTCCTTTCTTTCTCTAAACAGTGCAAAAAAAAAAAAAAAAAAGATCATCATAGCACATAGTCGGAAAGTTAGTGCAGCCCGTTTAAAAAGAGAGAGAAATCAAAGATGCAGTAAATAATGGATGCCAATGAAAAAATCATGCCCTTTAAATGTCACCAAACCCTCCAAAATATGGCATCAAATATACATCAGGTTGTACTACACCCGCAACATGTATCAACAAATGTTACAAAGAGAGCACCGCATCGCTTTGGTTGTGTCCTTTTTCTCATCTCGTGTTTTCCTACACACAGAAATAGAGAAGCGTGCGGGATTGTTATTACCAGAAGAATAAAGAATCACTCTTGGAGCACCTGTTCAACCAGTGGCTGGGCATCTGTTCCCCCCTCCCCACTCCCAAAAAAAAAAAAACCCTCTTCTACATTTTCATATTCAACGACAGTCACGCCTGTTGTGTACATTTTGCAAAATGGATTGTGTGTTGCTTTTCACCGGAGATGAGACGAGATTTCAAGGACAATTTTGTCACGCTTTCAACCGCCGTTTCTCTGACTGGCAGCTCGAAATATGCCAACGCTGATGGTTTTAATTCTCGTTTTATTGACGTGAACAATGAGCAGAACTCGCCACGGAAGACTGTTAGAAAAAGATCATTTATTTTGCTCAGGATGTTTTGGTCTTGCCATGCTTGACCTGCTGCCCTTAAATCGTATCACTGTCAAGAATGGGAGCGACTGTCCGAACTTTTTCAATAAACTTTTTGAATATTGTGGGGGGTGTTTATTTGTTTGTTTTGTTTTTTTACGTCTGCGTAGATTCTCAGTTATCCAAGTCATCGTCATCCATAAAGAATCCAAAATTAAATCAAAGCCACTGGACTTGTTTGTTGAATTTGTTTTCTGAATACAAAAAAAAAAAGAGCCTTAGGCACTTCGGGTCATTAGCTAACAAAACGTTCAATATGCGGGCTGCACGTGAGCCAATATCAAGAAGCTGTTTTGAATTGTGGGCTAGCACAATACGTCTCCTTTGAAAAATTTGTTCTCCACACAGCTTCTTGAAATCATGTGAGCAAAGTCACTCACAACTTTTGATCACGACATGAGGTCAAATGCTTTGGGATTTTCCCCAAGAGTTTGTTGTGCAAAAACAAAAAAAAAAAAAAAAAGACACTCACCAAAACTTTTAACACAAGGCGATGGCAATGATGACACAATACAGCACCTGAAAGAACACAACACAACATACAAAGCTCAGAATCAAGCTGGGGAACAACACGGGTACAAAAAATACAAATAAAAATACACGTCATTTTTTCATCTGCGTTGTCCAATCTCTGGTGGCGAAAGTTTGTCTCTCCCGGCGTCCGCCTCGCCGCTTTTTCTTTCCGCCAAGTTTGCATTAAAGCGCAATGCAAACAAAGTGAAACCAGGCAACTTTTGACGTTAGGGGATAGATCGAAAAAGATAATTGTGAGTGAAATTGCTATTTCTGGCACGGGGGAATGTCCTACATTCTCTTTGGATGCAGGTAAAAGTGGGGGCGGCGTGATTTATTTTATTTATTTTCTCTTTGTCTCCAGGGTCCCCCCCCCAAAAAAAAAGATGCACGCAAGCCTTTTGTTCCCGTAAATTGACAGTGTCAGTTTTCCACACGGCGGCGTATACTACAGGGAACAACAGTAGCGGCGCTGGGATACAATACAGATGCTCCGCGCGATGGGCGTCAGTCAACGTGACAGTTGCTTTTTTTTCTTTTCTTTTAAAATGAAGGAAGGAGGGAGAATTGTCTCCTTTTTTTCTTTCTGAACTTCCTAGCCGAGGAAGGCGAGGAAGGAATAGGAATTAATACACCTACACTCCCCCCCTTTTTCCCTTTAGGACGCCGTGCATCCTCTTCTTCTTTTGTACTCGCATCGTAATTACGGGTGGGCGCCAGTTTGGATGTGATCCAGGCCGCCTCCTTCGCACTTTTTTTTTTTTTTTTTTTTTTGCAAGTATAATTTCCTGACAAGCGAGACTTTTCCTCAACTTTTTACTTGTGCGCGTGTTAGGGAACAAAACAGTGGTGCTTATTTGTTTATTTTTGGACAAGCACAGCGAAAACAGGATATATGTAAAAAAAAAAAAATGTTTTTTAAGTTTTTGTGTGCTATTTCGATGATGTGCCCATACACTATTTTTTTTTTTATTATGAAAGATATGCGGCAATGCACATCACGTCTATGCTTACGTACGAAAAGTGTTGCATTTGTATCTTCACTGTTTTTTGTTTTTTTTTTTGCGATTGACTAAAAAAAGTAATGTTTCCAAATACAGTACAAGGCTTTACATTCACAACCCAGAAATATATACTGTTGCAATTTATTTTTATTCACTCAGCAAAGTCAAGCAAGGCATTGAAAGGCAACAATTGTCCAGAAGACTTGAGGAAAAATTCAATCACAAAAGCAATGATGCTTCTTTCTACCCTTTCTTCTCTTGCTGCTGCTATTTTTGTGAACTACATAAGATGTCTTATAGGCTAATGCATCTCCATGGAGATGAGGTCCATCAGGCTGTGGGCAAACCTTATTGGGCCATATAACACACTAATATAGCCTGGAAATGGTCGAGCAGAGGCAATGAAAAATACATCGAGCCATGAACACACCTGGCCTTGTGCTTGTGTATTTATAGCCCCTTTGCAGCTTCAGTAAATGCATACGTTCGCTTTGTCAAATACACAAGGGACAGAACATGCGAACCCAAACAAACAACCTTCACCTTTTGCAAAAAAAAAAAAAAAAACATTAGGAGATGAGAAGAACATATTCAAAGCAAGACTCTGGTGTCCACTTTGTGTTTTATTGTTTTTACGCGACGATTAACCGCCGTTGTGAAAATGTGAGATGCAACTTAGCTTCTGCATGACGCCTTTGTCATTCATCATCTAAGTTTGGACTGCCGTCAGGTGTTTAAAAAAAAAAAAAAAACTGTGACAAATGTTAACCTATGACGCACATTAAAACACACATTTATGATCCACAACGCACGTTACTCTGTTTATACTGTATACAACTGGTTAATCCATCAATGAAATATTTTCTGGGACAAGCTGCTAAAAGATGCGTTTAGACATGACATAAGAAGCTTCGCACTCCACTGTCACACACTCAGGAGAGCATTAACAGCACACCGTTAAAGCTTTTAAGCGTACCACCAAAAAAAAAAAAAAAAAATGGTTTGCATTCAGTTAACATGACTTTTTCTGTTTGTTTTGTTTTGGGCCTCAGTGGAATCCAATTTAAGGTAATCAGAATGACGAACCAAATGCAAACCAGAAAAAATATTGAGATTGACAAATGAGTCTTGCATAATAGACGCTTTCACCCAGCAATAAAATGTCGGCTAATGTGAAACAATCAAACTTTTCATCATGTTTCGTAAATGGTCAGGTGGGAAGAATTAAAGCATTTTATCCTCACGTGGGAGGCGGCCCGGTAGTCCAGTGGTTAGCACGTCGACTTCACAGTGCAGAGGTACCGGGTTCGATTCCAGCTCCGGCCTCCCTGTGTGGAGTTTGCATGTTCTCCCCGGGCTTGCGTGGGTTTTCTCCGGGTGCTCCGGTTTCCTCCCACATTCCAAAAACATGCATGGCAGGCTGATTGAACACTCTAAATTGTCCCTAGGTGTGAGTGTGGCCGTGCATGGTTGTTTGTCTCTGTGTGCCCTGCGATTGGCTGGCAACCAATTCAGGGTGTCCCCCGCCTACTGCCCGATGACAGCTGGGATAGGCTCCAGCACCCCCCGCGACCCTAGTGAGGATAAAGCGGTTCGGAAGATGAATGAATGAATGAATGAATCCTCACGTGGGGTCTAGAACAGACACATAAACATCTCTTAAGGCTAAAAAAAAAAAAAAAAACAACAAAAAAAACACCAGTGAGGTCTCATGAGTCCATTTAAGTCTCATGCCAATGGCATATTTGGCAACGTTCTGAACTCGCGATTTGACGTGCATTTCTTTTAAGACCTTCATGCAATCAAACATATAAAGACGGAAAACGTTTAATTCGGGTAAATGAATAATCTGCCGTTTTACCATTTTACGGTGATAAATGTTTGCCTTACATCAAGCATGCTGGACTACACGGGTCATAAAGCGGTTCGCTAGCGTGATGTATGGATGCGGTGTGAGGACTTAAGTCCCAAGTGTAACATTGCCACAACACACACACACACACACGCACGCACGCACGCACGCACGCAGCGCACGAACGCGCGCGCGGCCAAGAAAATGATTTGGGTCAGTAGGTAATTGCATTCTGGGACCACGGGGGACATGTCGGCAATTAATGCCACCGACGGCGAGTCAATGGAAATACGCTCGCTCGTCCCGTTTGCCGTGTGTCAAAATGGTGACGGATGTTGACACCTTTTGACTCAGCACAAAGTCCACAAAGAGACCGTTAAGTTGCGGGACGAAACAAAAACAAGCGTTACTTTATGTTAGCGGAAAATGATAGCTCTTGCCGCTCAATTCATTGCTAGCCTCAACGCTAAGGTGGTGGCTATGGGTTAAGTATTAGATTTAGCTTTAGGAAAGATTTAGGGTTCGGGTTACAGGTCAAAGGTTAGGTTGAGGGTCGTTTCCTCACGTCCTTGCTGCTTATGTCATCCGAACATTAGTGCATATTTAATTTTTGGTTTGGCAACGGGCCACCACAGTCATTTGAGCGTCTTTCGAGGCTGCCATCTGAGAGTGTATCAGTCTCACACACACAGCGCTGTGTCCCGTTAGCCTGCAGCGGCCCGGCTGCCTAATCTCGGTTTAATCACTTAGCGGCATCCCATGCTGAACGAGAGAGGAGGAGGATGCAGGGAAATGTCATTTCTGGCACGGCGCTAGTTTGGCTGTCCGGGACGGTTAGCTTCATGACGATGCATTTCCTTGACTGGTTAAAAATTGCTCATCGACAGGAAGTGGAAATGTGCACCAGGATTTGGATAATATGAACGGCTTTCGTTTTGACTGCCAACATCTAGTGGCACATCCAGTGAAACGGTAGCAACTCAGCCTTAAAATTGTAACTTTTTGTACACAGAAAAATGGAACAAACTGACACAGGTAACGCTAGATTGAAGCTTCATAGAGCTAGCGGTTATTCAATCAACCCGACCGGCTTGAGAGGGCCTGGGAGGGTTAACGGGATAAATCCAAAAATCCTTCAAAAGTGCTTCGAGCCCAAAAGGAATAAATGGAAATACGCTGCCACAACGATGGCACGTGTGCGGATAATCTCCGATCGGCACTCACAAACCGTCAACAGTAAATAGCTGTTTGTGAAGGGGCTAGCAGGATTTAAAGATGACTTTAAGCGGGAAAAACAGAAAGTAATCAAAACCTTTAAAGTGATTAACGACAGACAGATAATCTGCACTTGAGCTGGGTCGGGATCGGCAGCGGGTGTAATTGCTCCCGTTAATCATGTATTAATTTGTTGACTCGAGATTTCTTTTCGGACAAGTTGCCAGCATCTTGAAATTAAGGACACGGAAAAGAAGTGTGAGGCCAGATTAAGTTTCTAAACGATGTAGCGCAACGGTCAGTAGGCCTTTTAAATTTACCAGACAAATTACTGTTCATTAAAAGAACTCCCCTAAAATATACATATATATATTCATGCAACAATATCAAGAGGATGCTGTCGTTGAGCCGGAATCGGAAAGACATAGAAGTGAATAAGTTATAGCCTCTTTAGATCAATTCCCAGATTGCAATGCTTCTTATCACGACATTTTCACCAATTTCCCTCAATATTTTCACAGCACAGTGACCCATTTTCAACAAGGTCAAAATGGCGTGTGTATCTTTTTGTTACCCTTTTCAGTGAAAAAGGGTGCCTTTTGAAATGTAAACTGGTCAGCCTAGAGGGAAAATTTTTGAATTCCAAAACCAGCTCTACACATATGACAAGTCAAATGTCATTACAACAAGACACCAGCAATGTAAATAGGGTTTGAGCTAGCTTCAAAAGTGTGTGATAATTATCGCAAAACGACCAATTTTTCGTGTTAAAAAATGCAAGAGGGACACACTTCCATAAGATCAGTCATGTAAATAAATGCCCAAAATGACTTTTGGGGGGTTTGGGGTTTTTTTTCCCATTTTCATTACAAAACAGAAAAGGTATGTACTGTAGGTGGGCGCTAAACTAGCTTCAAAGATGAGCAATGTGTCACTTTCACAGACAAATGTGTTCAGTCTTAAAGCAGAAATGGTTGATTCGATTCTCTCCTTTTTAAAAACTTTAACAAACACCCAAATCATGATTTTTTTTTTAACCATTTTCCACTCAAAATCGTCCCTTTGGAATCCAACATTGCTGTCCTGGAGCTACAAGTAAAGGATAGCTTAACTAGCTCAAAACAACCATTGGTATATAAATTGATGGCCAAAATAATATTTTTGTAGTTTTTAAGTTTATAACAAGCTCTGTGTAATGTGAGGTTCGCCTGAAGGGCCCAAATGAAAAGATTTAAACATTTAAATGCACGTTTGGAGGGTAAAAATATAGTTTAGCTTGACGAGCAGGATAAACAAGCGCTAGCCTAAACAAAATTGTACGATAATTTTTCCGACAACTGTTTTCTATCCTGAAACAGAAAAGGCTACCATTTCCTAAAACTTGAAGACCAATTTTTAAATCATCACTGCCGTGTGACCAAACGTCCAAAACAACACCTTTTCTTCCATTTTCTGTTCAAAAACAAAACCCTTCGGAGTGCGACACTGTTGGCCTGGGGGGCACAACTCGACGGGTGTGATAGCAGCAGGTGCACGGACGGGTGCTTAATCGGCTTCAAAGGCTCAGTGATAATGTGGTAGCCCCTCGTGCCAAACCGACAAGATAGGAACGTCTCTCGGCCCTCGCAGCCAAGTCAAAGTCATTTAGCGCTATATCACCCCCCCCCATTCCCCCCTCCCATGTTCTCCACCGGGCCACCCGATGTTTGAAGTGTGAACGTGGGAGCTGAAAGAAAGGAAGCAAGGGAGATAGGCACTCTTAAAGGTACAGTTCGTATCATCAGTCTTCAAAGGCCACAGGCACAGCCAGAAAATTGTGCTGAACACGAGTTTGTTGTTGTGGTCACGCAGCAACCATTTTAGCCTTAACGCATACCAGACTGCAGCTTCCTCAGACACTATCAATCAATAAAAAGAAGATACTCACAATTTCTTTGGATCAGGGAAGCGCAACAAGAAGGCGAATGGCAGACAAAGTTGTGTGCAGCCCAAGTGACTCACATCCCTTCTCTGCTGATCACTGTCGAGCATCGCAAGGAGGCAAACATTTCCAAATATGGAGAAAGTATGAAGTCAGCAATGGAGGGGCAATGTCGCTTTTGGTTTGCATTCACCGGGAATGTCAAGAGAGAGCCAGTACTGCGGCGCATAGCTTTGAAATCAAAATATTGGACGCTGCTAGCGGCGATGAACGGGCACTTGCAGCCTCTGTTTCATGGCAAATGTTCAAAATGATCTCATAAAAACGGCATGGCATTTTAGCCAATCTCTTTCAGTGTCCCAAGTTAGGGGTTCATCAACAGTACAAGTCCTGAAATTGTCCATAAATGATCGCCTCCTACCAAAATGAATTTCATCACCATCTGTGAAACTTTTTCCACAATTCCAAGAATGTACGACTTGATCATGAAACTTTGAATCCACCAAATGTTCAAAAAAGGTTGAATCCACCAAATGATCAAACTTTGACACCGTGTTTCACCCACGTTCGTTGCCCTAGCTAGAAAAAGCATCAAATTTCTCAACGATATGTTTGTTCGAAATATGAACCTTACAAACTCATAGTTGCCACAAGGGTCGATTAAACGCTGTCAATAGCAAGCAAAACAACATTGTGTTTTCTCGTGTTTTGATAACAGGGCGGCAGTTTGTCCCTCGGTAACGCCGATTGATGTTTGAAAGAAAGACGTGTCCCAGAAAAATGCTTCTTCTCAAGTTTACGAAGTGGCTTGCAAGAATTACTGCGCACTCTGCCTGTCCACCGCTGCCTCTTCCGCTACTCCCCCGGTGGCCTTTTTTTTTTCGCAGAGAAAATTAATATCCAAGAAACTTGTAATCTGTTCTTACGTAACAATAATTTGTCTGCGGCTGTTATTGCTCAATGTTGCAGGGTACATCGTGTGTTTGCTAAATGCGTGTTTGCCACATGCAGCACAAATCACTGCTAGCGGACGCTCCAAAAGTGGGGGTTGTATCCATAGCGATAACCAGAAAGCTCATGCACTTGCCTGGTAAATCAGACAAACATATAGAAAGTTGAATTCACGACATGGAATTGGGGTGGAAAGTCGATCCATCTTTGGAAAGCTCTTTTCAAACACAATTTCCTTCCCTGTGTCTCTGTTCTGCACAAACATCACTGGTATGAAACAATAGTATGAAGTAACCTGGCAATTTTTCAGCTTTGGAAGAAGTGCTAGAAGAGAAGCCCCTGTCACACTTTTTGACTAAGCCTCCATTTGTGCAACATAGAAAGGGGGTGCGCAGTCAATCTGACAATTTCTGCATTCCCAGGTCGGACCAGAAGGCAAAATCATTCACAAGCACATAGCCTTGACTTCATGCGTAGCTTAATTAGCAGCCAGTAAACCAACCACAGGCAGTTGACAGGAGCTAAAGGGGCTTAGCATTAGACTGTGGCAGCTTATATATTAAACTCAGGGAGTTAGCGTTAGTTAACCCTTGTGGACCAAAACATCCCATAACAGGACTGTTGACGTACAAACTAAAATAATGTCATGATCTATTAACATGTTGAAGGCGCTAACTTGTCCATATTGAATAGTCCAAATTCAATGTTTTTGTTTTTTACTTATATGCAGATGATAGTTACTTATACCCATAACACAATACTGCTTTTTATTGCTTTGATGTCCATAGAGGGCACCAACCTCAATAAGTAAATAGAAACTATAAATGTATGGATAGGTCTGATGCCACTGAACATTTTGAGTGGTCGCAAGAAAAAAAAGGATTCAGAAATGACTTTGATATTACACTTTAAAGCCACCATTCCATTATGGTGCCTTTGTCGGATGTGTCGTTAAAAAAAATCAACGCACAAGGGTTAAAGAGCCCTGATACTAGCTAAAGGCAGCTAATACCAACCACAGGCGCTTAGCACTAGCTAAGGAGCAAATGAAGCTAAATCCAGCTAGTACATGTAGGTAGCAAAAAAAAAATTTATAAACCCTCCACCAGCGAATACACTAACCACATAAAAAAAAAGAAATGCATTATAAAATGTATAGTATATCCTATATAAAACGGGAGCTGGCATATACTATGCAGCTAACACAAGCTAGAGGCAGTTAGCACAAGGTAAGAGGAGCGAAGGCAAGTTTAAAAAAAACATCTTGTAAAACCTGCTCAAAAAAAGTGATTTTAACAAACATGATTTTCCATTGCAGGTGAATAAAGTATCTGTCTAAAAAAAAGCTGCTATTGATTGTTAACGTCGGTGCTCAGAATCACGGCGGGAGATTGGTTACATTTCTCAAAGATTGATTGTCACAACATTTTTCCGTAATTTATT
>CAAKHF010007417.1:7673-22505 GCA_901007745.1 Hippocampus kuda
GTCAAGTATCGTCACGCCTGCGTTCTACTCTTTCGGCCCCTGCTCCCTCCTCTCAGCATCCTCATTCACGTGTCCCTCATCTCTTGTCTCCATCCTCTCTTTCTTTCTCTTTCTTTCTTTCTCTCACTTGAATATAAGCGCAAGGTGCTGAGCATCCACCCATCCCCGTCTCCAACTGCAGCAGCAGCAGCATCAGCCTCCCTGACATACGCAGCCCTTCACTCCTTGCATTATCTTTCCCGGAAATTGCATTTCCAGCACAGCCTGGGCCCCATTATGAAGAGGGAGCGACATGCTGTAACCTTTTTAAAAAGCCATTAGTGATGCACCTGCCCCTCCCCTTCCCTCCTTCTCAGCACCCATCCTCGAGACAACCGCTCAACCAAACCTCAGCCTTTATACGTAAATCCCCAAGCCCCCTTGTTTTACCCTTGCTGACCCCTCCCCATCCTCGTGGCAGCTGTAACGTTATTAGGCCGATACTACTACAGCCATTATTCAGCCGGCTCGCCTCGCCCCAGCTGAACACGGAGCGGACGCTGAGGGAGCAGCACAGGGCAACGGCTAAAGCGATAAGTGTACAAAGGGTCAGGTGTAACGCTTACAAGGATGGATTGGATGGAAGGGTGTGTGGGTAGATACGTAGATAGGTGGGTCTCGGGTGGACAAGATTTATTTACGTGAGGCGGATGGATGGATGGATGGGTGGGTGGATACGTAGGTAGGTAGGTCTCTGGTGGACAAGATTTATTGATGTGAGGCTGATGGCTGGATGGCTGCTTGGCTGGCTGGATGGCTGGATGGAGGCTTGTGGCTGGCTGGATCAATTAACTGTTGAAACAATGGGTGGGTGGGTGATTTGATTGCTGAGCAAGCTGCATGTATGGATTAGAGGGACGATTGGATCGGTGGCTTGTGTTTGGGCAGGCTCAGGTCCAGAGTACGCGTGTGCATGTGACTGTGCAGCGAAGGATGGTTGGATGGACGGTTCGGGCTGCGCTTATGTATTGGGGTGCAAGTAGGTGAGTGAGGAAGGACGGATGGAATCGATGGATCGTTGTTAACGGGATAACGTCTGAATTGGATCGTCGCAATTCAATTACATTTGGCGAGTCACGTGCACAGCTCCTGATTGACCCCGCATGTACATACCAACAGAAAAATTGCGACCCCTCGGCTTCTTACCAGCAAACGTAATTATTTTGACAATCGATTCATGGTTTAGAGACCTTGTTTGATTTACAATTGCCCAAATCACTGAAATTTCAGCCGTACCGAAACAAGAAATGAATCATGATTCATTTCGGTTCAGGCATTTTCGACACAGTCAATTTGAAACCATGTCCTGTTTGTGTCAGGGGAAGGATTTTTTATTTTTTTTAAATCAAATCAATCGATTAATCGACAAAAGAACTGACCGATTAATCGATTATTAAAGTAATCCTGAGTTGCAGCGCTAGTGCGTTTGTTAGAGGTCTGTACAGCAGTCGCAAACGGCAGTGTTACTTTCGAATATTGTTACTCAAATAAAAGTAAAGTCAATAAAACTACTCGGTTTTTTTTTCTAGAGCATGAACCTCAGCAACAAAAATGACCACCCCCACCGCCTCAAGAGAAACCGTGACTACAAAAATGAGTTTGACAGCCCTGAAAAGGACATCCTCGCTTCCAGATTTTTGGCGAGTCATAAAGATGAATGAATTCAAGAGAAAATCAAGGAATGGAACCACGAGTGAAGGTGTGGGAGTGCAATTGATAAAAGTAAACAATGAAGCGTATAGCTCCCCTGCCTGTTGCCTCTTCCGGCCGTCCTCGAGGAACACAAACGACAGCTGAAACGTCGGGGCCGCTCGTGTCGATACGCAGCATACCGAGCAGCAGAAACTCAATACACACTTGGCCAGTCAAAGAAGCACGCTCGTGCCGTGTTGTCGTTTTAGACCACACCGGCTGCATTATCGTCCAATTAAAATGCAGAAGAGGAGGAGGCCAGCAAAGAGAAAGAAAGCGCAGTGCCAGGGAGCGCAGGGAGAAAGAAAATGAATGGGTCGGGACAAGCCACAAACCGAGCGCACACACGGCCACAAAATCCAAATGCATGGGCAGGTTCCAGGAAGTGGCTAGTGAGAGATATAGAAACAGAGGACGAGGCGGGGAAGGAAAAAAAAAAAGTTCACCTCTTTTACTTCGCCAGTAAAGTACACGGCAAAGCCCGAGAGTCCGAATTCAGCAGCTGCAGCTTAACTGTACCGAACAAGCCTCCTCTCCTACAGCACAGCTCATGCGTGGCTCAGCCCACTGACTGACTGTCGACGTGAAGCAAGTGCTGCAATTTGCAGAGGCATCGCACGAAAACCCAGAGGACACAAATCCATAAAAACAACCCGCTGCACTCCCTAGTCATTCATTATTTGAACACATACTGTGTGTGCGCGTGTGTGTGTATGTATATCTAATATATATATATATATATATATATATATATATATATATATATATATATATATATATATATATATATATATATATATATATATATATATATACACATATACACACACACACACACCCGCCTTGGTCAAGGCATGTCGTCTCCACCCTCTTCCTTTTGCTTGCTTTGTCTCCAGACACTGAAACTTAATCCCCCAACAGACACCCCGCCAATCGATAGCATGACATCATCAGGAAAAGACCTCATCAGCGGGTCGAGGGTAGAGTGCTAACCTGAAGAAAAAAAGAAATAAATCGCAGAGTTGTAAATATCCACCGACAGCCATCCACACAGACACGGGAAGGCAAAGGTGCTGGCGGGCATTTGCAAATTGAAAGTACATTTGCGAGGGCCTTTGTCAGTCTGGCCCTTTTTCTCGCCTTTGGACGCCGCCGCAAGAATGACGAGAGAACCGGACCCGGGCATCCCTTCTCACATGACGCGCCGCTGATGAAACCGCCGCCTACCTGCTGCTGCTGCTGCTGCTGCTAGCGTTGTAAATCTGATTGATGACAAGCTCGGGACCTCTTCCACTCGAGCGTGAACATATGGACACACACTGAGCTAATAGACAATAAGAACATTCCGCTTGAGTGAGCTGGCCGGGATGATAGATTTAAGTACAGTGAGTTGCATCCGTCACAATTTAACCTACCTCTCAGAACACATGAAAAACAAGTCGATCACTTTCATAATTGCGCGTGATCAAGCATATCAAGGGAACAATGTAAAAGCATGAATGTCACTCTCTGCCCATGAATGTGACAACCTTTTCTAATCCCGCTTGGTTGACTGACACGACGAGCGATCGCCTGGCGGAGCTGGCGTCAGTCGGATTCAGCCTGGAGCGCAATGTACAGTACACGTGGTTTCATGCTGGTGTCGCTTGACTGAAGCGGTCGCCTACTTGGAAGCTGGCGACAATTGCAACTTGGACAGCAGACATTTCCACCGAGCAGTCCAGTTTGTTTGACTTCTTTATTTGAGTTGTCTTTTTTTTTTTACTGTCAATTGCCAAAAGCGATGAAGTGCACAAGTGTGGAGCTGCCAATCCATCCATGTTCCCAGCTGTCTGCAGGCAGTTGTCTGGGGACACCCTGAACCGCTTGCCAGCCAATCGCAGAGCACACAAAGACAAACAAGCATCCGCTCTCGCACTCACACTGAGGGACAATTTGGAGGGTTCAACGTCACTATAAAGTATTCACTCATTTTTTCTGACCCCATTTATGGCTTTTTTTTTTTTTAAACACGGCTGGAAAACAACTGCTTTTTTTGGTGGTATTATTGGATACTTTGGGATACTGTGTGATGATATTCTTAATCCCACTTTGTCCAGATTGCAAATGAATCCTTTTGTGCAAAGCCACCACTGGGTAATTCAACCATATGTCCCCATTAAGACGTCGGGCCTTATTTCCAAAGGTTGTGTGAAAACAGATGCAAACTTGATGACTCGCACAAACAAATGGGCTAGCTGGTGGACAAACGGGCCTCGCCCAGGATTGCATCTTCCAAATTTGCCGCACATCTTATTTTGCGCATTCTGCGAGGAGTAGACCGGTTGCAAATCGAATAGTTTAGTATGCGCAATGTGAGTCGGCTAACCTGACATGAATTGCGATGGATGATTTTGTGTCATTATGTACGTCGCTGAACCGTCCGCGCTTTGGCCACGATGGTGGCTATTCCGGCATGGAGAGACGGCGAAAAATGGAGAGGATATTTTCCACTCGTGTGAACGTGCAAAATCCTCTTAAATATGGCGGCCTCCAACACTTTGACACCCGTGAGAGTGAGTGAGCACACGTGATGCCAGTAACACGTTACCTCAATGGATGACTTTTTTTTTCTTGTAACAAGTAATGTAACGCGTTACGATTGTTAGGGTCCAAATCACTCTGGGGCAAATTTATTAAGATATTTTCTAAAACAATAGTTATTATAAACATCTCCCTGGGACCAATAATCAGCTCCTCCTCATCAATTCGGGTGAAGGCTACATACGTACACTGCTATTTAATCTCAAATAAAATATTGGCAAAGCCAGTTATCATTTTTAGGTTGAGGTGGAGTTTTCAGCGACTGAATGTAAGTATTAACTCGTGATCGAAGTTTGTTCTTTCCAAAATCAAAACAGTGAGTCACAACGTTACTTCTGATACACGTCATCAGAAAGGTGATTTTTTTTTTTCAACACTGGTGAGCGCACCGCTCAACGTCCTCGTTTTGAAATCTTCGTCCAACAAAATGCCATTGCTTTAGACGCGCAGGATGCCCACCGACAGCACGCTTTAAAAGTTGCAATGGAGTCGATGTAGTCGATGCAAGAGTATGAAAAGGAAATTCATTGCTTACCTTCGTCGAGACCCGACGCGGACGCGGACGCGCAGGCGGAGGCGGGGGCGGGGGCGGGGCACGCACTTTGGCGGAGTCTTCCAGTCGTACGTCCGTGTACGGTTTAAAATGCTTTTCCTGGCGCTCCACATTCCCAATCCCTGCCGGTGCCATCAGTGAATTGAATATGAAACAAGTTTAGAATGAGAAAAATCAAAATAATAACATAAAAAGAGCCCACCAGCTCTGATCGCAAACTGCAACTGCAGACTGATGAGCTAACAACTTCCGGTGACGCAATCATGCGTCAACGTCGGTTAAAAGTGATTTTCTTTTCTTTTTTATTTTTGGTGTGAATGTTAAACCGGTAGGATTCTTCGGGTGCAATGTGCACTAACACAAAAATCTATCATTTTACTAAAATCATTGGCCAATTCCCACTACAGCCCTCGCTGTAGTGGGACTTGCGACCAGTCGCGGGCTACCTGTCGATGGTGATCGATGTTTTGGGCACCCCTGGTTTAAGGGAACTGAAATCGTGTATTTCCAAGGCCTCAGCCCTATTTGTTCATTATCTCACAATCATTGGATGAGAACGAAAAATCCTGGGCTGGAACATCAAATTATACTTCATGACTGAATTCAATCATCATCCTTCATGCCAACGTCTTGCAAATATACATTTGTCAACGCATGTTGCCTTCAGTGGATGCGATGGTAAAGAAGGTCCCTGGAAAGGCCCGCAGTGAGCCGCTGGCATCAATCACGCTCCTTTGAGGGGACGAGGCCATCCAAGTCTGCACACATGGGCCCTCGGCTCTCGAAAGTGAGCTCCCTCGTCATCTGAAGGGAGGCAGCAGCTGTGGTCCGGACTTCTGCAATTTTCTCAAGTGTTTGCCGAGGATCAATTGTGTCGAAGGCGCCCATAAGGAATGCCTCTTTGTTGTGCCCCCTCTCAAGTGGTTGGCTGCTGGTGGTCCATTCTTTCAATCTCCTCCTTTGTGCACCGGACAAGAAGAAGTCACCATAGCAGGACACGTGCAGTGGCATATGAACACTCAGGGCAAGTTCACTTCCAGACGTGATTTTTTTCCTTTTTTGTTTTTGTTTTTTCTCCCGACATGGTTTGTTTCATTGCAGCCGTAAGCCGATGTGAGTTTCGTTCGTTTACTCTGATGTCAAAGAACACCGCAACTTCAAAAATGTCATGATGACACAAATGATATGAAATCCAAATCATATCTTCGTGTGAAATTGTTCAACAACAGAGATTTGAAATGGCATGTTTCCCTATTCAAGACAAAAGCCATTTGCCTTCACAATTGAGGCGGCGAGCCTTTCAAAACCGAAGCTCATTTGTGGGAATAATTGCTCAATCTTATTGGAACAATGAACCACTCCGTCGGCTGACTTTTAGCCGCCAAAATGACAGACGTGTCAATCCACAGACCGCTTCAACATCACGCTGAGAGGAAAACGCATCGGGGCGCCACTCAGACGCCGTCGGCACCACGGCCCATCTCAGGCATTCATCCGTTCATACAGCCTTTCCCCGATTTAAAGCACTTTGAACTATAAATTAAACAATTATGCACGCAGGCGCGCAATTTTGTTCTAATGTGGTTCTGTCACCCAGGAAATGTTTTCATTGCATCGGCCTCTTATTCAAAGCCCATTTTCACTTGTTGGAAACTGACATGTCAAATGTATCCTAGTCAACAACATTCAAGACATCCCTTAAAAGCACACACACGCACGCACGCACGCACGCACGCACTTCTGCTCTCAAATCGGGTTGATATTGTTTGTTTGAACTCGGTGAGAACACCTGGACACCAACTGCCCTCCAAATATTTATTTTATGGCCAAATATCCCAGATTTGGATGAAAAGGCACTGAGGCATTGATAATGTTTATGATGACGCCCTCATCTGGAAAGAAAGAGATAATCGCTAACACATCATGAAGAGGATTTTATTTTTATTTTTATTTTCATCCTGGCGTAGTCACCGAGTCGAGCTTTCCAGTATGATTTTAAACTCTAATCTGAGCTCTCATTTGGGGGAGTTTCCAGGTAGAATCTACATGCAGGGAAAATTGTTTCATTGCTCCTGGTTTTCCTTCTGCGCTTAAATTGTCTCTCGAATCAAATGTTTTCTGGTGGTTTCGCTCTGTCTCGATGGCAACAGCAGATGTGCGATTCTTCTTGGTTCGAACCAAACAAACGGCCATGTGCTGTACTTTTAGTTGGCCCTCACTTTCAATGAGTTGTCGCCGGAATGCAAAAAGGAAGTGGTTAAAAAAAACCCGAATCAATTGTAAATCAAATCAAAACGAATGGTTAATTTGTGCCGTGCAAGTCAGTATTTTGCGGCTGAATGCAAACCGAAATATAATCGACCTGAAGCAAACCCCCCCCCCCCCACCACCCCCCAATAAACTAGGATCACACTCTCGATGAGTGATTGGCCGTTATACATGCATCGCGTGGTGGTTTGCTCTTGTGTTATTTATTAGCTTTGGGAGGGAGGAAAAAAAACGCACGCAGGCCGAGAGCAATATTTAAAATGCAATTAAGAATGCATTTGCTTCTGTCCTGTTCTGTTCTGTTTCGCTGGGCTTCCTTTGGACAGCGATGCGTTAGCATTCATGTGCTGTAAGCATATTGTATCATTTCCACTTGCCCTTGTCTCGGCGTTCCCGATATCACACGAAAAAACGTCAAGCAGAACAAGCCAGCGAGAGAAAAAAAAAAAAAAAAGGGAAAAAAACCCCAACTGGTGAGCAGCTCATTAATCTTATTGCCCAACATCCCATTTCAAATGACCTCAAATAGAATTGTTAGCGGCGCTTACGACAACAAGCGTAGCCTCAAATTACTTTCTCTTCAGAGCATATCTACTGTATATTTATAATGGCTTCATCACGACGAGACAACTTCGTAATTCCTTCAAGACGCCGCCGACAGTCACAAGGTGAACCCGGCTTGAAACCACTCAAAAATTGACAGCGAAACAGGAAAGAATTCTCCGTCTGACTTCAAGCGGCTATTTTGCATACAAATGCTTCACGTATGCTTGCATTCGACGTGTAAATAATTTCAATCGTTCTATAGCCAGGCCTAGCACAGCCAGAATCAACTCTTTTTGGACTTTTTCGTGTCTATGTGGGATTTGCATTCGCACGTCGCAGTGGTAAACACAGCGCGCACGTCGCATTCGTGAAACAGGGAAGGACTCATCAGCATTCCGGCATCTACTGAAGGGATTGGAGGGAAAAGGTGCACCTCCGGAAGAATACAAAATATTGCCGTATGTATGTACAGTAAGTGGGAACTGCTTCTTCAATCGCATATGCCCATCCCTTTTATCCGGCACCAATTGGAACATCTGCCCATTTCTTCTTTATTTTTGGGACGGAGGACGAGACGTTTTTTTTTTTTTTTTTAAAAAGGACGGATTAAGCACAGACGGAAGTGGGTTTTCGCCCGTCCCTTGAATCGTCCCGAACCGAATTAAGTATGTTGTGTTGGGAGGCAGACTAACAAAGCCAGAGTGTCGCCACATACTTTATTTTCTTAACAGGCTATTTCATCTCAACGGTATTTTGACAGCAACACAGCCACCTAGTGTCCAGTCAGAGAACATAACAAAGTGCCTACGGACACCCATTTCACTCACGATCAATCCAGCCCGTTAAGAAAGCTGGCTGCCTTGGACGTCTCTCTCGGTAGCCGTCCGCCATGCTGATGGCGAGGATTTCTAAAAGTCAAGTTTTTATTCTTATGATTTTATTCTGTTTTTGCGTTGTGAAATACTAATGTTGCGTTGCTTATCACGAAGGCATTAAGAATAGAAAGAAAGAGTGATGTCATTTTTCTTTGATTGATGGCCAGTCTTATCTGCAACAGCCAAGCACGGCGTTACTGAAAATCGGGCGTCCACGCAATGAATACGTCAATGTTTGCATGGGAGAGTCTTGCACATTTTTCAAAGTGTGACATTGTGTCATGCGGCAAGACATGTCATGTGTGTTGTCTTTTATGGACGTTGCGTTTCTGTCGTGAAGGGACATAAGCTTTGGAGTGATGGCCTCTATGAAGAGGAAAACACGCTAAAATCCCGACGACTTGGGCGATCGCTCTAATATTTTCAGGGGTTGATGTGAGCATGAAGCAAAGATGTCCACATAAATTTTGGTGACCATCGATCGCAGTTTTGGCACATTCAGCGACGTTTCAACTCCTACGGGTTTGGACTGTCACGTTGCGCCACTGCACGGTACGTGTGAAAGGCCATTTGACGGAAGTGCTTTTAAAGGTAGCCGGGCTGCGCAAGCAATTATTAAATGCACTGTGCAACGTTAGATATGTCATAATCTGAGCCCCCGGTCAGGATAACGTCGTCTCTCGATTTGAGCCTCTCACACACACACACACACACACACACACACACACAACCTGCTGCAAGACCAGATGAGCCCAAGTCATCGAAGTGATGGGCAAACAGCAGGTTGCATCACACTCCGTCTCCAGCTCAAGGCCACAGACTCACAATGGCTCCTTCTGCATGAAAGTCCGCCATTCAGAGGGGGCGATCCAAGGCGATGGCCCTCTCTTTCGTTCCAACTCGCACAAACTTTGCACCGCGAGTGCAACACGCCCACGCGCATAAATGTGTTTCTTTGGCTTGATTTGAAGTTCCGATGGCCACGCCTCTCCGGCCCCCGATCCTCTCCTCGCCCACCCTCCGCCTCCATAGCAGGTGGCACCACTGGCAGTGGGGCAGAGAGAGGGCTTTGATTCCAAAGCCTGCGGGCTCAGTGCATATTCAAGCGCGGGGGGGCTTTTTTGTTTGTGTTGCTGCAAGCCCAGAGTCAGACTGGCATGCAAAGAATACAAATCAGACCTTTGACAGGAGCGGTTAACCTGCCGCTAAATATAGTCCGGGTCTGAAAAAGATGGAGGAGGGGCGCAACATGGAGGGAGAACATACAAGAGGAAGCAATGTGGGGAGTGAACAAAGAGACCAGGGAGGGCAGGAAAAGAGCGGGGAATGAAACATGTAAATGAAATGAGACTCCATTTTATCTGCCTCACTATTACACATCTCTCTCTCTTTTTTTTTTTCACACTAAAGGGTGGGCATATAAAGCTGCGAGGTAAATACAAATGCCTAATACAGTGAAGTATGCTAAGGCGGTGTGATGTATGGGATGGGGGCGGAGGGCGGGGAGGGCCAAACAGAACCCGAGAGTGGGGAGAACGGTGAGGAAAAAATGAACGATAGGGAGCGTCTGTTTAATAAAGCAGTAGTCTTGGGGGAGCGAGAGAGAGAGAGAGAGAAGGAATGAGAAATACGCTCCGGCGACTGAGATCTGAGCAGACTGCCAAAGAGGGAGAACCAAAAGTCGAGCCTGATATTTTTTATTTTTATTTATTTTTTTTACGCCATCTTGGATCCACCACCAATACTATTAAAACATCCTGTGTGTTTTATGCTGTAGCTTGGAGAGCGTTACAGATCTGCTCTGTACATTATACATAAGTTGTAAAGCCTTCCCAACCTAATCACTTCATCGTTCCCTTGGGCACACCGGTAGATTTTGACATTTCATCGAAGGAGCACACTTCATAAATCCGGATCCGGCCTGAGTTTTCACAGCAAGGTGGTGTCGGCGGGACAGCAGGTCAGCTAGCCACATCAACAGTGTGATCCCGGCAGCGTGACGCAGTGTGACGCGCCGATGAATTCACCAAAGATGAGGAATGGGACACGCCGCGTTGACTGCAAACATCAAACCACTTCCAATCCTCATCTGGTTTGGAATTGTCAATCTTTCTTCAACAGTGCATGTGTTCATTTTATTATCGCACATCATCTAATCAAAGCTCTTAAAAATTCCCTGCAGATCAGTCATATCAGTCACCGGAGCGCAGCTACACTCAAATCTCACTTGCTGGTGGAATTACCAAGATTGCACAAAAAAACAAACAAAAAAAAAACATGGTTGGTAGTGTGGTCATTTTGCTCTTCCTAATCACTTAAGACAATGGAACTTTTGTAAATTGACTTTGCCGTACCTTCATGAAACATAATGCTTGGTGCCGTGGTCGACAAGAAAAAAAGAGAGTGCTATTCCCTGCTGTCTGATGTGCTACGCTGTACCGTCCCGAACTTCCCTTAGACTAGCCGCAACAGATACAGAACGTTTAACCAAGCCAAACAAAAGCCCTTGAATGGTTTATTTTCAAATCCACTTCTTCCTCATCTCGCTGGCTAATAAGACACGCCCACAATCTGTGCGGCCGCTTCCATCGAGGCAGGCTTCACGGGGCTCAATCATAGGCGCACCTTCGGCCATTTCAAAAATGGTTACCCGTCAGCCGTGTCCACGGCCGAGGGCCTAAAATGACACCGTGCCCCTGATCGGAGAGTCGGTGATGTCAGACTTATAGACAGGCAAGAAATTTCAACAAAGAGAGCAGCACTATGAAGGTTATGGGAGACGTTTACTTGCAGACACGACTGTAAATGATGAATATTCCGTAAACACTGCACATAAAACCACTGTGGTGTTAATATATTGAAAATATGGCTTGTGTGTGTGCGTGTGTATGTGTGTGGGTGTGTGTGTGTGTGTGTGTGAGTGTTTTTGATTTGGAGTAAATCCAGGCACCTTGACAGCCCAGTAAAATCCCGTATCCAGAATTCCGTTTGACGTATAATAAAAGCAAGATGAATGGCGGCGCAGCCTGACCGTATGCCCACTTTGCAATATGGAACGATTACGCAACAAGGAGCAAGCCCCCTTGCACTTCCCCATCCAATGGAGTAGAGAATCTCTAGTTCCACCGGGGAGGCTGAGCTGCGTAATCTGTGGTGGATAAACCACGGTTTGGAGAGATTTGGGGAGCGGCGATCCGACTGGAACTGCCAGTCCTCTGCTGAAATTCAACGCCTGGAAATCCTGGGGGATTGAATTAGGTGGAAATGGGAGCCAGCCAGTCAGCGAGAAGGAGCTGGCCGGGCCAAACAATCCTCACGCGAGACCACAGATGTGCTCTTGAGATGTCTTCTATCTGGGAATCACACACGGTCTGTCCATCAGCGCCTTACAGTATGCGGCGCACCTAATTAAACAGTGTTTCATTTCCAAGCAAAAAAAAAGCCTGCGCACAATCGCTCTTGCGGGGAGGGGGGAGGCCGGAATTAATAACGGGGAAATGTCGATCAGTCATTATGGCCAGAATTTAAATGCGCGACCATCTGTAATTCTGAAAAGTTAATTAGCCCAATGTGCAACGCGGTCATGTTCAGGGCAAATGGCTCCAAAGTAGAGCTCTCCAGGCAGCCTGCCACGGCCTAATGAGTGTCTCCCGGTGTGCACTTTTAGCGTTTGAACACTTTGGTGAAGGTTACATTTGAATAATTTCCATGCCTTGGTTCGACTGTATTGTTTGATGTGCGTATTTTGCCATCATAGAATTAAGACATTAGGACAACAGGGGGGCGGATTTTGGCTCCACTATATCGACTGACCTAAACCCTCAAAAAAAAAAAAAAAAAAGTCCCCCTGGTACCAAGGTACAAGGAAAAAAAATGATTGATTAAAAAAAAATCATCGCTTCCCCTCACGAGGTTCGCCTATCCCAGCTGACCAACAAACATCCGCGCTCACAATCACACGTCGGAACAATTTGGAGTGGCGAATCAAGCTACCATGCACGTTTTTGGGAATGTGGGAGGAAACCGGAGTATCCGGAGAAAAGCCACGTCGGCACGAGAAGAACATGCAAACGCCACACAGGAAGGCCGAAGACGGAATCGAACCCCGGACCTCTGCACTGTGAGACCGACGCGCTCAACGCTCGCCCACCATGCCGCCTCATTCATAACGATTTGCTTGAATTGATTAACTGTACTTTCAGTTTAGTCAATGAGCCTCCACTGAGTCATATTTACCCTCAATGAACTCATACGTACGCTAAATGTCGTCACCCGTACGCTCATTTTGTAAATGATTCTTTCAGTTGAGTTACTTTCAGTTGAGTAGTCGGTACTTTCACTTTGGTCATCGGTGTCCCTTCCGTTTCCAAATCTGTTCCTGCAGTTGAGTGTCACGATGCAAGGTGGTGGTGGACCCCAAAAAGCAGGCAGGAGGGAGGAGCAAGTGTATTAAAACAGAAAACTAAATCCAAAACAAAGTCCTCAGAAGAAAATGAATCCAAAGTCACAAACAAAACCCATGGCAGAAACTAAAAGCTCTCAAGAACAAAAACATGACTGAAGCTAAAACATAACAATGAACTAAACATGACTGAAACAAACATGACAGTAGCAAAGAGCAACAATGACCCGACAGTGAGTGGTCGGGCTGGGAGTCCTTTTATAGCACTAATTACCGAATGACCAACAGGTGTGCAGCTGCAGGGGGAGCCCTACAGTGCCACCTGTTGGTCCCAAACCAAATCATGACAGTGAGTAATTTCGCCCGGTTATAGTCACACTCTAAATTTACTCTTGTACCTGCCGCTTACTTCGAGAACCATGGGTGGCGTGGCTCAGGGGTCAAAGTGGTCGTCTCGCAACCCTAAGGTCATGGGTTCGATCCCCAACACTTGTGACCAGGTCAAAGTGTCCTTGAGTAGGACGCCTAATTTGCCCTGCGTGACAAGCAGCCTCCCATTCGCATGAATGTGTGCATGCGTATGGGCGGGGCGGTCGAAATGTGCTTTGGGCACCATATGGTGGAGCTAAAGCGCGATATAAGTGCACTCCATTCAATCTGCCCCCCTCACTTTAGTCATCTGTACCTTCACTTTAGTCATCTTTCCCCTGAGTTTCCTAACTGCACCCTCAGTTTGTTTCCAAATCGGTTTCCTCAGTTTAGGAATTCGTGGAATTCACTGATCTTCCTCTAAACGGCTGATTAGCCACCGTTTTTCATGTCCTCTTCATGGTGTACAATGGATGCGGCATTTTGCATGATTGGCACAACAGACCCCAAAGACATACAAGCAGCACAGCCCAACCAACATATTCATTCGGTTTTGTATGTGTCGCTTGCACCTTGAGGGGCTCAATGTGTCTATCTGACAATGTCTAAGTTATACAGAGACAATTATAGAGACACGTAAATACGCGGCATACATCACACATTATTAGCCCGTGTAGTTATTAGACGTACACCCAATAAATCCCCCCCCCACACCCACATGTCACCACATGCGAGCATACATCATGGTGATTTGTGAGCCTGAATCTCTTCCTACACTCCTCTGATTCCAATGGGGGGGGGGGGGGAGAGAGAGAGAGAGAGAGAGAGAGAGAGAGAGAGAGAGAGAGAGAGAGAGATCTTCCAGTATCTCCACGGTGGACAAACGGCGCCTCTCGGATTCCCCCCCCCCCCTTCCTTTTTACCTTCATTTTCCTCCTGCAGGGGTGAGCGTGTGTCCCTATGTGCGCGCGCGCGCGCGTGCGTGCGTGAGTGTTTGGATGAATGGGTGATGGAGAGAGGAGAGAAAAAGAGAGACTTCGAGAGGGGGCGTCTCCCCTTCGGTGTGATTTGCACATCTTGCTAAAATCCACTATGTCGTCGACTTCAGGAAAAGCGGCCAGTCTTCCAACAATGGAGTGAGTATATGGAGCGCCTTCACTTGCATCCCGCATGCCGTCCCCTTTTTTGTAGGCGCCACTTCAACGCTGCGCGATAGAAGGAATGCAGAAGCGCAAGTCACGCAGAAATGCGCGCGGCCAATGCGTTCATCGCGCACCGCATAGACTGCCGTCAAGCCACCGCAGGTGCCTCACTTCACATTATTTGCCCACCATCAATTGTCGCCCGTCGCTTGTTTCGTTCGTGTGTGCGTGTGCGTGTGTGTGCGCGCGTGTGTGTGTCTTTCTCATCGTTAGTGACGGAAAATAAGAGTTGGGCGCTTGTTGCTCATATTTGCAGGGAACACTTGTTTCTCTTGTCAGACTTCACTTCGGTAGCTCTCGGTG
>CAAKHF010007420.1:0-12619 GCA_901007745.1 Hippocampus kuda
TTACATCATTACTGACATATCGTACACTTATTCAGCCTGTTATTCTCTATTTTATTTTTATTTTAAATTGCCTTTCAAGAAGACGTGTATGTCTTTGGTGTTGGATTTTATCAAATAAATTTCCCCCCAAAATGCGACTTATACTCCAGTGCGACTTACATGTTTTTTCCCTTCATAATTATACATTTTTTGGCTGGTGCAACTTATAATCGGGAGCGACGTATAATCCGAATAATACGGTAATTATTTGGGACAAATTTGGTATTGTCAAATCCATCCAAGCTGTGGTGAAACTGCTCAAGAGGGGCCCAACACCTCATGAAAATGTCGAAACATATACCGTATTTTCCGCACTATAAGGTGTTTCAGAGTATAAGGCGCACCTTCTGTGAAAGGCCTATTCTAAATTTTTTCACAAATAGGGTGCACCGCATTATAAGGCACATAGAATACAAGCTGCAATGGTGGCTGTGGTTGAGTTATCCATGCACTAGATGGAGCGCCGCTAAAGGGAATACAATACAATACAGCTTTCTTTATATTGAGCTTTCACAACCGCTGCAGCTGAAACAAAGCGCTTGACAGAACGTTTAAAATCCTACGTCCAAGAAATCAGAATATTGATCCATATAAAAGGCTTATCGGATTAGCAAGCACACCGTCAGCTTTTTGAGAAAATTGAATGCTTCTAGGTGTGCCTTATAGTGCGGAAAGTACCGGTTATTAGAATGAGGTTGTACATTTCAAAGTTTGACGAATACTTTTTTTTAAAAACCTGTTAAGTCCTCAAGTGTTTACCCTTGGTGCGAACAATTTCAACAAGCTAAAAAGAAGTCCCCCTGTTCAAGAGCATCGTATATTCAGGCTCTCGGACTCTACCTGGGGAAAGTCGAGAGGCTTTCTGTAGAAATGTTTACTTATTTCTCCACTCACAATTTGTTTAATCCACACCTTCAACGTGACTAATCTTGCCCTTCCTCATCCCCGACATCTTGGATTTTGGCTCACTGACAATTCTTCTCTCTCCTCCTGCTCAGATTTGGTGGCAATGAGTGAAGTGAGACGGTTACTGTAAAGATTCTCCATCAACCGATCGGGACATGATCTGAGGAGCGTTGC
This sequence comes from Hippocampus kuda, assembly GCA_901007745.1. NCBI lineage: Eukaryota > Metazoa > Chordata > Actinopteri > Syngnathiformes > Syngnathidae > Hippocampus > Hippocampus kuda. The sequence continues at coordinate 1,120 of CAAKHF010007420.1, forward strand.
TGTGGAGAATTTTGCACTGACTGACCAGGATGGTTCCTGAGGAGAACCACGTCCGTGGTGGCGCCATAAATAAATGGGAGTCCTATGTTGTTTGAGCAACATTTTACAACATCGTATCATGTGATAAATGTTGCCCACTCGGCATCCGTTGCAGCCTGGTCATCCTAGAGAGGGATCACTCCATTTCTTCTCAAGGTTTCTTCCTTATTTTCGCCCCTATAAATAGTGTTTCCTCTGAGTTGTTCCCTGTCTTGGATGGGGTGCGGTCTAGCCCAGAGGATTTGGTTCATTTCTGTGAACCGTGGGTCAAGTGAAGCCCTTTGAGACTGTTTTGTCATTCTTCGCTTGACATGTGTTTTGATTTTTCTTTGGCTGGGAGTGGCGTTTTTTTTTTTTTTTTTTTGCACAAAGAACAAGAGAAAAGAAGAAAGAGTAAAATGGAAAGTTTACCCTTCACCATAATGGTAGTTAATTCAGTGGTTAACATAAGCTCAGGAAGCGTCAGGCACCAACATAATTCAGCTCCTTCAAGGTGACTTGGTTGCTGTGTTGGTCGGAACACAGGATGCTTCTGTGGAAAGGCAACTCAGTGAAGTTGACAAGGCCAAATGGGCTGGAATTGCCTCTAATCGTTGAGTGGGACTTTGTAAGCCCCCTCCTGCCAGGCTTCTTACAATCAGGAAAGACATATTAGGAAGTAATCACAGCCTCGCTCGAGCGGACACGTCCAAAGCCGAACTTTAACACAGTAATCAGACGCTTGTATAAAAGGCTCTTTCAGGGATGATATGTAATCATTACTCCTATCTTATTTTGTTTAAAAATGCTCATCAATTTAACACAGATTAATTGCTAGCCATATATGTCCATGACAACCAAGCCCCGGGGAATATATATTTGTATATATTGGGGTTTTACATTGTTCGGCGCGGGTTAGCAACGTGATAAATGGTCTGGAATAGCATATTGTAAGTATGAACAGAAGAAGGTAATTGCTAATCTTTTTTTTTTTTTGAAGTATACCCATGATGTGTTTCTGCACGTGCGAGTGTGCAGGTGTGCTCTTGCCCCGTGATGGCAGCCATTAGATCGGAGTAAGGCGGCCATGATGAATCGGCACTTAGCCCAGAGAAACGCGCTTGCTCAATGGGCTGTGAATCTCCTGCTGCCTCTTTCAGCCCGCAGAATGTTAAATAAAGTTATTTGAATATTTGTACAATTAATGTGCCAGCATGCCAAAAGCCCACTGAAGCCTAACAGGGGGAGAGGATATAAGAGTGTATTCTCATTGCTCTGTCGACTTGTCACAGTGCTCTGATAAAGAAATGATAAAGTCAATAAATATAAACCAGGGATAGAATATTGGCCAGTTGATGGCTTGCTGGCTGCATAGACTCCGTTATGAAGAAAATAATATTAGGAAAAATGTATCGAGTCTATGGACTGTGATCTCACAAAAATACATAAATAAATGAATAAAAAATAAAGAGGGGGGGATCGCAAAATGTACATAAATATTTTAAGTATGAGATTCAAAATGGCAAAATGGAGTGCACTTCTCAAAGGTTACGGTTCTGCATATTAATTCAAAACAGTTATGCAAGCACGAAAATATCCTGTAGTGATACTCTGGAGACTTTTCTGATGACTCACAGTGGATGTAAAAGTCATAAATCAAGACACTCATGATAATTGTGGACTAGGAGCACAAATCAACAGTTAAAAAAAAAAAAACAAGAGCAATTGATACGCTGCAGGAAAATCACTTATGAAACACTTTAAAATGGAGAATTCCAACGCGTATCTGAAACGTAAATCCTGAAATAAATTTCTTTTATAAGATACAATTATTTTTGTGCATTTTTGAGTTTTATGCACGGATGTGCTTCCCCCTCCCCAGGTTAACATTCCTCCACTTCATTATTACACATTTCATTTGAAAATTGCCATCTCCAGGAGTCGTACAATTTTGTAATTCATAGGGCCCCCGCAAAAATATAGACATATATATGGACACAGATCAGACAAGAAATGTTGAGTAGCCACAAATTAGAGCATTCAAATGATTAAAAAAAAAAAAAAAGCTTTTTGGGTGCAAGGACCCCTTACAGTAAAACAATTCTTGTACTCCAGTATTCTCACACCAGTTAAACGTAACTTCCATGTGTACCCCAAAATAAAAATGATCCACCGACCTGAGTTTGAGCACCACAACCAGAACAACATAGAAGACACATCCACCTGAACCTTCAGCATTTGACACACAAACACACAATGAGTTTGTTGGATGTGGCCCAGTTCGATTTACCAGCGAAGTGATCAAATATTTAGCAGATTGCTTACATCGCCCAAAGGGACAATGAGGGACAGAAAAGGAGTGGGTGGGCTGCCCAAATTGGTTTGTGTGAGAGCAGCGGGAGCTGGTAATGAGGATGGCACGCTGGCATCATCGTTACTGAGCAACAACACAACATGGTCTCTCTGCCTGACTCGCAGCAGGACACACACACACACCTATAATGCACACACCATGGTACCTGCCACTAATTAAAACATATAGATTAGCAAAACTGCACTTAGCAACAGGGGCCCCACACACACACGTAAAGTACAGTAATGCCTACTCGACGTATAAATTTAATTCATTCCGTGACCGACGTTGTAACACAAATGATAGTCTCTTTCACCTTCACAAAAAAAAAACAACAACAAACATATTTGTAACATGCTTTTTTTCTTTTTTTTTAAATAAGAACGTGGCACTCATAAGAATTATACTTGATAAACACACAAAGTTAAATAGGACAGTTTGTGCCTCTTTATTGCATACTTGCCCATTGGCATTGTGCACCTACTGGTGTGCTGGCCTTCACCACCGTGGGCAGTATAATACAAACGTTCATAATTAAAATGAAGAAGAACAAAAAGAAGAAAGAAGAACTAAGGCTGTGTCCGAATGTGCACATGATTCCCTTTAGAGTGGACTATTAAGCTGTGACGCCATTTTGTACTTGTAACTCAAATTTTTGCTCGCAATTTGAGAATGAAACTATTGAACAACACAACTATTTAATTAATGAAAAATATAAATGAGCAATAACAGAATAGTCATAATTTATTGAACGAAAAATTTATAAACTTCAACTGATGTCTCATTGCCTGTTTGTCCATCGATCACAGACGGATGTTCCTTCATTTTTGTTTTAAGTGCCTTTATCAAGGATTGCTGAATGGGAAGAGGGGGGCCCTTTGCACGCCCCCGAGTAGAGGAGAGAAAAAAAATATGAGCTCTAAAAATAGAGCTCAGAGAAAGTGGTTTCTCCCTCCCACATATTCACCAGAATGCCTCATTTCCTTGGGAGGAGAATCAGAAAGAGGACAGAGTGAAACTTAACACAGCAGGGTGTCTACTTGCTGAAGGTGCTTAACGAAGGGCGGCAAGGGGATTGTGGGTATTAGTGGAAAAATATACAGTTCATCCATTTTTTTGTCAGTTGAATGTTTTCATTTCAGGGCCTTCGGGGGTGGCGGTATACACTGTATACAGTACACTACACACAGCGCTTGTTTGTTCTTGTGGTGTTTACAGTGCTGCCGTCGCCCCCCTGCTGACAAAAGCCACAACAAGCCCTCCGCCCAAACTTCTTACTTGCCAATTACCGAGCTGCATAAAGGAGTTGTACAGAGTTGGTAGAAAAGGGAATTCTGCACAGAGAATACATGTTGACACTCTTTTAACTAAGACGGTCAACAACGCCAAATGAAAATAAAGAAGGCGACTGAGAGTGAAAAAAAAATGTCGTGTCTGACGTCATCTTGAGCCTCTTATTTGAATTGTGAGAAACCACGACTACCGTATTTTCCGTATTATAAGGCACACCTAAAAGCATCCAATTTTCTCAAACGCAGACAGTGAGCCTTACGTAGTATTTTAAATGTTTTGTAAAGCGCTTTGTTACATCCGCAGCGGTTGTGAAAGGTCTGTATAAATAAAGCTGTATTGTATTCCCTTTAGCATAGCTCCATCTAGTGGATGCATAATGGAACCTCAGCCACTGTTGTAGCTTCTATTCTATGCGCCTTATAATGCGGTGCACCCTATACCTGTATATGAAAACAGTTTTAAAATAGGCCATTCATTGAAGGTGCGCCTTATACGCCAAAGCGCCTTATAGTGCGGAAAATACGGTAATTTGTTCTTCGCTTGTGGGCACACCTCCACGGCCTCGCACCAAACTGTTACTTTGGCCTTCAGGATGAACGCGTCGTACGCTTTCTTGATGTGGACGTATCATGTGTTCCAATCCAAATTAGTTTTGTTCAACAGGATCTATTAGACTAAAATATTGCGTTTGACTTTAACTTGAAGTTTGGAATTTCGAGTTGGAACTATATTACGTAAGGGTTTATTCATGTACAAAGTGTGACAAAGAACAAAATACCAGTGTCCTGTTTATTTTATGCAATTAGAGCTAAAAAAAATGATTATGAAGTCTTGACATTTTTTTTCTGATACTTAGCATTACTCCTTAGGTTAAAAGGTTCTCAAATGCTCAATTCACAACAGATAACCAAAATATTCCACCTCTCACTGCACTGCAGTGTGTCTACACCACCCCAAACTGCGACTACAATCATTCATAGATTGATAAATGAACAATTAATAGGTTCTGTCGTCGCAAAGTCAGATTGTTCTTCGTGGTCATGTATTAGATTTTAATGCGGCATCTGATTTCTGTGTATATTGAAAGGCCTTTCTATGAGATCTGTTTATACTGAGATTGTTGACTCGGTCGCTCTGCAGGGAAATCTTGCAAAAAAATCATTACTTCACTAAAAAAATAAAAAAATAAAATCTTTCAAACGGTTAATCAGTGTCAATAGGCAAATTCCCTCCTCTTGACAAAAATATCCTCCCTGAAATTTAGTCAAACAAAAATTCATTAATTAACATGCATTGGTAGAAGGACCGCAAACTTTTCCCGTGTGTATGTTTATTTCCGGCACGGCCATACAAACTGTGCTTTGTGGATTTGTGGCCTTTTTGTATCTGTCTATCGATCATAGCAGCTGCGCATCAATCAATGTTATCTGAGCAGCGCACGCTCCAGCGGAGTGCCAGAGGCAGGCCAATCCATAATCCAGCATTCTATGACGCGCCTTGAGCTACTGGTATCCTCACAGCAGTCTTCGGCAAATGTTTTCTTTCTTTACATGTACGTAAGTATGTCAAGTGTAGGAGGATAGCTGCAGCATACGTGGATGATGAAAGCAAAGAAGCTACACGGAGCTCTCAGTACAGAATTAACATAAATGGCTTGCTTTTAATGACTAATACAAATTGTAGCTTTGAAATTAATCGGTGTTCAGTGCCATTTAGAACAAACTTGATGTGGTGCTCAAGTGAGGTCCAAATGTAGTAAATTCAATAAATTAGTGGTTGTAGGAAATTAAAAACACTGAAGAGTGATTATGTACCGTGGAAAGTCTAAAATGAGTCTTGGTGGCACCCACTGGGGATTATGAACACCATTTTCATAAGAAAAAAAAAAATACTTGTCTGAAGTTGCAAAACATGGCAGATTAAAGTGCTTAGCAAACGAATTGGACCACTTGTCGAAGAAACCATGCAACAATATAAGTTTCGAAGTTAGGACGGCCCACCGAGGGGCCCTCCGTCATCTGTCAAAACAAATCGCTGATGCACGTCGTCAGCTGAGTACATGTGTGAACAGGTTATACATCTTTAAAAAGCGGAGTTTCTGGAGATTTGAATGGTGCCCAACATTTTACAATTGTCAAATTTGAACTGGAACTTGGGGAGACCTCAAGCTTTGATCCTGTAGTGTTTCAAGTCCTAATCAACATTCTAAATTCATTTTCAAGGCAGATTTTGTTTAAAGAAATTAGATGAAATTAAGATTCGCCTTTTTAGTCTGTTTTCAAACATCCATAGTTCAGTGACAGGAGCACTTACACATATCCTGACTGTTTGGGAGTCAAAAAGAGACCAAAACTATGTCTGTGCCCTGATATTAACTCATGACCAGTCCAGGGTGTACCCCACGTCTCAAACAAAGTGAGCTGGGAAAGGTTTCAGCTCACATGTGAACGTAATGAGGGCACATGCTATTGAAAATGAATGCATGCCCATCCATAATTTTACTTCCTGTTGGTGTAATACCCAGGTGACCAAATACCTTTGTCCACAGTGTGTGAATACAGAGGGATGTAATGTGTTCTTTTGTTGATTCATGTTTTTTAAATGGATTTCATACTGTATTTACCCAGTGTCCGTCCATTCAATTCATATTCTCTAGCGGTTGTTGTTAGGAACGCAGATGAGCTGCAACCTATCCCAGCTGATTCCAGGGGAAAGGCTAGACTGGTTGCCAGTCAATCGCAGGGCACCGAGTGTGGAGGTTAACAACCATGTATACGTGTATGCTTTTGGAATGTGGGATGTAGCAGAAGTATAATAGTTGAAGAAAACACACACAGGTCGGCTGGAGCCAAGATTTCAACCCCCGAGTCTCAGAAATGTGAGGCAGACTTGCCGTGTCAGGCATCACGGTGAAAAAGGAAAGAAAATCATGCAGTATAAGGTTAAGCCGGATGAAATCAGCGTATTATTGATTTACGAAAATACCCTGCCATGCTATGTACTGCACTGTATGTTTACAGTGAATGAAACGATGGCTTAAAATATTCTTTTGGTAGCTTTTCGCAGATTTCTGTGGTCAGAAATGCCCCCGCTGTCATTGTTTGTTGCTGTAGGTGTCAGATATTTGCTCTAATCAGCCTCCTCCTCTTCCTCCCGTGTTCTAAATATAGGCCATTTATGTGTATGTGCGGTTAGTAACTGTTCTAAATCAAAGTGGCACATGCACAGCCACGGCCCGGAGGGTAGTTGGTTTACAGTGGGGCCGCCCCGTGTCGCTGGCCCATCAGCTGCCGCCACCTGTCAACCCACCCTGCTTCCAACTCGGGGCTGACACACTTCCATTGCCACTATGACACTGCTTGGCAAGGACCGGGGGTCTAGTTCCCCCATTCTCTGCGCTGGCCCCTCAGAGCAGGAATTCCTTCCACTTCACCCCAAAGGCCTCGATAGCGACAGAAGTTTGCACTTCCATCTCCTTGATTATGACCGGGACACATCAACTCATCAGCACCCTCACAAATAGGCGTTCTTAGCAACGCTTTCTTGAATTATTTATTTTGTCATCCAGTTTATTTATGTACGTATGATAATGGTCTGCGCCATACCAGTCCTCTGAGCCAGTCCATCCGTTTGTTGCTTCGCTGAGAAGTTTCCATGATCCTGTTGACCATGACTCATCGGATCCTCAATTTAGGAGGTTCCCAACATATGGCGTTTCAAGGTTGGAAATGGAGCACAATGATGCAGTTTGCGCAGCGGCATGAGAACAGTCATCCTTTTTCTTTGATTATGTTGTTTTTAAGATTGTGACTCGCCAAAAATCAGGATTCCTTTTTGATGAATTGCCCAGCCCTATTGATTTAGTCTCTATTTACTTATTGTTTAGTTGAACACGAAGCTTAGCTTAGCATAGAAAGATGAACAAAGCTACATTAGTATTGTTTGTAGTTAAAAAAAAAAAAATCAATTCAGTGAAATTGGGTAATTATTGTGCCGTGATACAGTGATTGGAAATCACTGGGTTCATGAAAGAGTACAACGCGTTCTCAACTTCTGACTTGCGTACAATGGTGCTGGCTGTTGTTCACCGGTGACCCCCTATCAATGATATACCGGTATGGCCTCAAATACAGTTATGTATCAATTTAATTGCAGAGTGTGCCATCCAGTTAAACAAATGTATTAAACAATTAATTAAACAATTTCTGTATATTTCCAAGTTGATACTTTATTCACCCCTTTTGGGGTGAATAAAGTTTTTATTGAAAGGAACCAAAAATACGTGGACACACAAATAGAAACAGCTAATGGGTGAGAGTTCAATGGTTTCATTCTCTTTGCAAAAAGGTAACAATTCTTGCACCAGCTATCTATAATACTGAAATAAATGATTGTAAGTAAAGAATCAATTCTGGCACAATTTCAGGAAAGAATTCCCTCGCATTATATTTAATTTTCATTGTTTTCATATTTGCACTAATTGACTTGTAGAAATCAGTATTCTACTGTCTTAGAGTGAGACCCGTAATTTAAAGTTACCGAAGATGTTTTCTTGTGTTATATAAAAGGCTGTGGTTGGGGTATTTTCGATGAGATGCCTTTGAACCACCAACTGTTCAGTAAAGTAAGACACAAAACAATCCCCCCAGTCTTTTGACTTAAAATGTAGTGGAAGGCCACTCCATTATCCAGGTTGGACAGATTTGATCAAACTCGTCACCGGTTGCTGATGTAGGCTAAATATACAGTATGCAGTCCAACTGGAAGCAGTCGTCATGATTATATAAAGGTATTCAGTCACTGAAGGTTAAAAGCTTTATTAATGGTCTGTTTAAGGATGATCTTTTTCCTTTCAAAATCTTTCAGAATAAAACCAAAGAAAGTGTGATTCAAAGGAGCAATGTAAAATTGGTACGATCGCGGCTTGAACTGAATATTTGTTTCCTCCTTTTGAAGATTTAGAGCTAAACCGTGACTTTAACGGTGAGGACTATGAGTACGAGGACGAGGCCAAGCTTGTTATATTTCCAGACCACTTCGAGATCGCCTTACCAAATATTGAGGAGTTACCTGCTCTGGTCAGTGAATTTGCTGTGTTGTCATGCATGTCAACAGGAAGGGTGCACTCAGTAGACATCTTTTTTTTCCCCACTCAGTGAGTGTTCATTCTAAAATGTCGACGGTGTCATTGTATCACAGGGTTTGTCGGCTGCCTTGAGTTATGTGAACACAAGCACTGGGGGAACGACACTGAATGTGCATGCCCTTAACTGCCATAACATTAGGTACACCTGCTGTGTGCAAATGCATCCAATACAAGAGCTGTAGCAATAATTCTGCCTTTACAGATTTCATTTCAAATGTTTTAATTGAGGGTTATTAAGAACGTGCTTATTGCTGTGGTTGTTCACGGCGGCGTACAAGCGTACTCCAGTATACGGAGATGTTTTTAATACTAATTCGATGAAGGGGTTAATTGACGTGAAATACTGCAAACTCATTCTTGTCTTTGGAAAGGCAATCTTTTTGATTGCTCTTGTACTGATCACATGAAATTGTACTCGTGTACCTAATGAAGTGGCCTGCTTTGGTGATTTGCATGCACCGAGAATGGAGTCAGATTTTGAATGTCTTGCATGTTTTTCTTTGTGGTCGAACGCATCTGGTTTTGCTGTTATGAGCCTTCAATATATCTATCTTTTCGTTGCACATGTTTTTATGTTTTGCTGTTCTTCACAGCAGCAATATGTCCTGTTTAAGAAACAAGGTGATGTGTACAGTACTTAATAACGGGGCGTCACCTCTCCATTCAGGTAACCATCGCCTGTGATGCCGTGCTCAATGCGCCGTCGGCCTACAAAAAGCAGGAGCCTGAATCCTGGGAGGTGGAGATCCAGGTATCCAGACATGCCAGAAGCCTCAGACAGTTGGACAATGGAGTCCGAATACCACCGAGGTAGGACAACCTCCAAACCACATTCAGGGATTAATGAGATCTTGTCTATCTTTCGAGCCCTCATGTTTTCTAAAAATGTTGTCCTTTTCAGTGGTGGATAATATAAGTTCCTTTCAAGTATTGTAAACCAAAATCGAGAGTTCAAACAATTTACCAGAAATTGCTGCTACTTGTGATCAGGACGTCATGTCTTTGTCTAATGACACGGTGATGCAGCATGTGGTTCCTTGCGCAAGGTTATTCCGGTACACTGTGTTCCAAATGACCGTATTGTTTGTGGTCACCGGGCTGCTCAGTTTTAGTGTGCGACAACAGGTCGGTAACCATACACCAAAGATAACAGTAGTTTCTTACCTCAGTTTGCTATGTGAGCCGTTGTATTGATTAATTTTTACAGCATGCTATTGTAGTCATGTGATGGCACAGTACACTAAAAGTATGCACATCTGCCTTGCAGTTCTGAGGATTGGGGGCTGAATTCCAGCGGGGAGTTGACATTGTTGTATTAATTTTATCCAGGTACTCTGGCTTCCTTCCGCTTCCCCAAAACATGCATGTTAGGTTCATTGAAGACTAAATTGTCCATAGGTGTGAACGTGACTATGATTCCCTGCGATTGGCTGCCAACCAGGCCCTGGGTGTACCCCAACTTTTGCCCAAAGTTACCTGGGATAGCCTCGAGCTGCCCTTCAACCCAAATGAGGACAAAGGATAAAAAAATGGGCAGATTGACTATGACTGCTGGATGGAAACAGAGTAAAATGGATATGGCATTGGATCATCATCCTTGCATTTTTATTGACATACTGGTAATTTCCTGTCTGTTGGGATTTACAGACAATTTTTTAGCATTTTTTTTAATTTAAACAAACAACAATTGAATGGCAACACAACAGTGAGTGCAATGTCATTCCCCGCCGGCAGTGGCTGGAAGTGTCAGAAGTGTGAAATGAGAGAGAACCTGTGGCTGAACCTGACGGATGGCGCCATGCTCTGCGGGAAGTGGTTTTTTGATGGCAGCGGTGGGAACGGACACGCTCTGGACCACTACAAAGAGACCAAACACCCGCTGGCTGTCAAATTGGACACCATCACCCCAGATGGAGCAGGTGTGGTATTACTGATGTCGCAGTTTGCTCTCTCTCATCCAATATAGAACAGTGTCTCGTCTGTTATTTAATTTGGTGTAACCCCCCCCCCCCCAAAACCCTCAGCACGTCACAACCCTCACACATTAGCTGCAGTGCCTCTTAAACCTTTTACAGTACCTCCTAAAAGTGACAGAGCTCTCCAAGAACCACCGTCATGACCATCATTAAAATAGAATCAGCAATAAATCAACTTGGAAAGTAAAAATTCTCATTTCCGCTTATTTTCACTAGATTACTGATAAATGGGCTTAAATGTGGAGCAGATGATTGTTAGAAACAAAAAATTATTTGAGAATAAAATTAAAATTAGCTGAAAAAATTTACTTGTGCTCTCTGAAATTTTAGGGGCAAAATGCCACAATTTAGCTGTAATAGACAATATAGTGGAGCCTCTCATTTCGAACATGAGCTATTTTTTCCAGGAAATTAAAGGAAGAATATTATGTTTAGGAAGTGAGTTGCCCCACACAAAAGCCCATTTTAGGCTGCCTGACAAAAAAAATCGCTCTTCTGTTATACGGCACTGAACAAAATGGCGGAAACTTTACAGAATTGTGCGATTTTGGAGGTTCCACCGCATTGACGAAATGATCTCCTGGTTTCAGATGTGTATTCATTCGAGGAAGAAGAAGCCGTTTTAGACCCGCACATATCGGAACACCTCTCCCACTTTGGAATAGACATGCTACAGATGCAGAAAAAAGTAAGTCCTCATGGCTTTGTCACACA
>CAAKHF010007424.1:0-15768 GCA_901007745.1 Hippocampus kuda
GGGGGGGGGGGGGGGGGGGGGCTAGCCAACCCTGCACAAACATCACACACACAAATAACACAAACATATGCGAGGTCCAGTCTGCCTCGATAGCTCCGTGGGGTCCTCCTTAATGTAATTTGTTGCTTGATCAATAATTCAATTCTGCTTGTGAGCAAGCATTACTTGAAGCGTTCTCACCTGCTCCCCCCTCCGGCTCTCTTATCTTCTTCCCCCAAACCGTATGCATGCATACTCGGCACCCTTTTCCAAAAGGACATGCCCTCCGAATAATGAAGCTTATCTCAGCAACTACAAGGTGTATTTTTATAATCCCGGTGTCATTAGCAAGGTAACACTGATTACTCCGGAGTCAGCGTAAATGTTCCTGGACGGGAACAAGTACAGACGCCACAATTTCTGCCTCGAAAACATCTCAGAGTGACAATCTGGATGGGATTTTGCAATCAAGGTATAGAGCAGGGGGGGATTACACTTTAGCTTTTGACATTTAGAGCGACGCTCAGTAAATCCTGCATGAATGGGTTTGCTGGGTGGATTTTATCGAGTGTATCAAAAGTCAATACACTTACGTTTGAAGTGTTTTTAAGACGATATGGAATCAATGTTTCAATCAAATCACGCACGCGTTGTTCTGCTCCTCAATGGAAACAAATTCATGTAGCCTGACTCGTCCTGACACAAAGGAAACTTTTATTTTGACATGCTTTAGATGCAAAAAAAAAACAGGCAATATTGACGTGTTTGTGAAATCTGCTAGCGAAAAATCAGGACGCCGACAGCACCGACTAGCGGTGGGACAAAAAAAAACCCCACAATTCGATCCGTTTCTTCTTCGGTAGTTGCTTCAGGTCTTTCCTGTTGCTATAGCGCCTCCATAGTGGCTCAAGGCTGAAGTACGTCACTGCCGAAGAGGGACTTGAATCGCGAAATCGTGTTGTGCGTTATCAATCGGTCTTGGCTGGGGGCGGCGCAAAATTAGCTGGGAGCGGCCGTCTCTCAATTTTGAACGCAGGAAAACCGCTGTCCCGATTTTCTTTCATTTTCACTTCCTGCAGGAGCAATTATCAACCGGCCCATAGCAGATAGTTATTGTTTGACAAATAAGAACTGATCCGCATCGCGCAGGATCTGAAAAGCCAAAAGTAAGTTTGCTGACGTACAAGGCAGTCTTTGGTTTGAGCAAAAGGGAAGCAGGAGGTCTCGACAGTTGTCTCGCCCAGCCACGGTTTTGTGGTTCGCATCCTGCTTGCCATGTACGTGTCGATCCACAACCACCAACCATCTCCTGTCATGAGATGAGAATACTGTCACAAGCCGATGGACCGCAAGATCCTATTTTGTCATAGTTGACGGCCTCCCACTTGAACAGATGCAGCTCAGAACTATGAATTAATCCTCAACTCCTTAAAAAAAACTCTCACTCACAAATACAATCAATTTAATAATTAATCTGTTTTTTTGGCGATTGGGTTTTGTTTTGTTTACATCACACCCGCAGAACAGATGTGTGTGGTGTTTTGTTTTTTTGCTTTTCATAGCGTGCCACTCTGGGGTGTGGGGGGGAATAATGTTTTGTTTTCAACTCTGAAGGTGGGGAGATACATGCGAGGCCCCAGTGGGACAAGAGATAGGAGTTCAGTTTTTCCCCCATTACCCGATGAGAAGGCAAACTTCACATGACTAATTAAACAAGCAGACGCACAAGAAGGCATCATGACACCCCGCCTGCAGTCAGGACGCTGTCGTTGTCGTCGCCAGTGAGACAAAACAGAGCCCGGGTAAAAATAAATACAAAAGAGGGTGGGGGATGAGGAGTAGCTGTCAGTGGCAGTACCGTCTACAGAAAAAATGTTAATGGGGGTCTGGGCTGGTGGATAAACGGCCTTGCCGGAGCACCAATGAACAAGCACCGTGGCCTCTCATGTACCACTTTGCACTAGCTAATTGAAAATTGGGCTGGGAATCTCAGGGGTAACTTGCAATATATTTTACGACTAATAAAGATAATATCGCCAGACCATAATTATGCGGCCCACTAGTATTTCCTAATTAAATGGTCCGTGCCCTTCTAATGTATCAGACCGTATTTCGAGCATGTTTAATAATCAGTACCGGACTTTCACAGAATTTTCTAAGCCTTGCAGCCAAATCCCAACATATCCGACCTACCACCTAAAGCCGCTATCCCACTGAGCAGCGAACAACTGCGAGCATTTGTGAAGGCAGCGAAATGTTGCGTTCTCGACAAGAGATCGTCAGGGTTCGCTAAACGGTCGCCAGGCGCTCGCCAACAGTGTTTTTTTTTTCTTGTCGCAAGGAAATTTTGAATTTACCATGAGACAAGAAAAGTACAGGCCAACGTCTTGCAAACTATGAAGTGAAGACAACATTTGCTGCCTTTGACAACACTTGCAATTTTTCGCCGCTCAGTGGGATGGGGCTTCAAGCATTGGTTCGCACACATTTTAAACTTGGTAACACTTCAAAAATGACTAATCAGTTATAGAAATGAACAAACTTAATTTTCAATTATGGGTAGAAACCCCATAAAAGTTGTCTGCAAAGTAATGGCAATTCTTGACTGCGTTATCATTCTTTATCTCGATAAAATGTTAGCATAGTAGTGAAACGGGAACTAGCCACAGAGATGAGGGTAAGTCACAAATGCGTCACAAATGTCGCAAGTAAGTCCCAAATTGTAAACTTAAGTCTCAAGCAAGTCACAAGTTTCTGTGGGGAAGAAAAAAAATAAACAAATCGAGTCGGCAGCAAATTTCAAGCAAGACGAGAGTCAAGTCGTTACTCATTTCGACAAAGTCACAAGTCACGTCATAAGAGCTTTCACAATTAAAAAAAGAGTTAAAACATTTTTTCATTGATCATAAAACAAAAAAGGACATTATCTCGACAAATTAACATTTACATCTCTAAAAATTATTCATGCATGTTACTTTTTTACTTATGTGCAAGTGTCACACTGTTATTGTAATGAAAAAAAAAACGAAATATGCTGAATGTGGGAGTAAATATGTATAATCACCAAATTTTAAAAAAGGACCTACATTTCTCTTCTCACTTAAATGTATAACCAGCATCAAGGTCAATATTTTGACCATCTATTTGTGAGCTAAACCGTCGAGCTAATAGCTAGCTTAGCTTCACAGTCCCCAAGGCTAGCTTTAGCTGCCTCTGACAGATGGCAGTAAACGTAATATTTGTGTCTCCCATCTTCGAGTTTAAAATATTGCACACTATAGTAACAAAGTAGATTTAAATATAAACAGAATGTCAAGTCAAAGAGTTCTAGTCATAATCAAGTGGAGTCTTTCAGAAGTTTTTGCCAAGCAAGTTGCAAATCATAAAATTAGCGACTCGAGTTGAAGTCATGTGACTCGAGTCCCCCCTACCTCTGACTAGGTACCCCCCCCCCAAAATAAATCTCAGTTTGTTGAGCTACGCAGTGTTGTAAACACAGAAGACAAAAGCAAGATTCATATAAAAGTTGTACTTTTAATTAACTGGACTTGAAAGAGCAACGGTATCAATATGATTCCAACGTGTCAGGACTGTTCCATAATGCCGGACTGTATTGCATTCTTGATATTTTACTCCACACATTCTCTTCATTTTTGAATAACATTGCAGAAAGCTAAAATTAAAAAGAGACACAGCTAATAAGCTTCTCTAACCTTGAACAGCAGCAAGTCTACTCGAGCTAATTACTGTAATTAAAAAGACCTCGGTTCCACTGACAGATCAATGACGTGCGATCGCCTCAGACGGGAAGTAAATCAGACGCAGCAGGAACAGGAGCAAGATGGAACGTGACCACAGGGCTGCGTTGCACAATTTACAGGCGGAAAACAATTAAATCGCAGGCTGAGTGTCAGCCTTATAGGGGATTGTGAAAAGCATGCGGACGGAAGACGAGTTTGTACAAATTGTGTGTGCAACACTGTACACAAGAGTGAACGTGCCTCTGTTAAAATGGAAATAAAATACTGTGTTCCCGCTGCGGTTTCTCCGATTTTTAAGCAAACTCTAAAGGTTTTTTTTTTCATACGGTCACTATTCTCATGACAAAAAAAGGCATTGAAACAACAATGTGTTCACTTTCTAAATGTAACGTAAAAGAGGAATCAGAGGAGACACTTCCTCAAGGGACACAAATAAAGCGTGCAAGATGCACAAGTTATCTGCATGATCATCACATGCGACGCGCACGGAATAACGAGAAGGGAAGGACATGCGTTGAAAAATGTCTGCGCGATGTGCGGACGGCAGCAAAATGGAGCTAAAAAAGAACTTTTTTTTTTTTTGGAAGTTGCAAATGGCGAGCCTTGAAGCGGGCCCAGATGAGTCAGTGAGGAATAACATGCGTCATCAAGGCCAAGCGAACAGGAGAGTGAGACCGGGGGCCAAAATGCAGACTCCCAAGACAGAGTTATGATGACACCTCTGGATTTACATTTCACAAAATGCGAAGACGCCACAGGCAACCGCAGGATTAATATCCAGGTAGATGAGAGAAACTCAGAGTAAAGAGGAGTACGCGCATATCAATTTCCAAAACCTTTACAGATTTTTGTCCGACACCCAAACATGAGGACAAAAAAATTGAATATAAAGTCAATTTGACACATGGCTAAAATATAATTGATTAAAAGGTGAAATCAGTTTTCACACTGTCTGTTAAATTGTCAAATCTCAAAAATAATAAATACAAACAAATATGTTCCCAAATAATATGTTTGTGCATTTTCTGTCAATTTGGAAATAATGTCCTGTTCTTCAATAATAAAGGGGTGGCGTGTGGAGTTTGCATGTTCTCCCCCCTGCTTGGGCGGGTTTTCTCCGGGTACTCCGATTTCCTCCCACATTCCAAAAACATGCATGGCAAGCAAATGGAACACTCGAAATTGTCCCTCGGTGTGATTGTGAGCGTGGATGGTTGCTTGTCTAGTTGCGCCCTTGCGATTGGTTGGCAACCGGTTCAGGGTGTCCCCCGCCTACTGCCCGAAGGTAGCTGGGATAGGCTCAGAAAATGGATGGATGATTCAGGATGAATGGATTCTGAAAATAATTGTTCGTGAGCCTCTCTAAAATGGAGACATGTGCCGCTTGATCCATGTGATCGGTATCAGAATTGTTCTGGGCTGATCTCACAAAAGGATGAACGGTATGAGAATCGGCAGCATAAAACCCTGATTGGAACACCCCTATTCACGATACCAATGTAAAATATACCTCATAGGAATGTGAATATCATTCGTGAATAAGTATTGAAACATGTAAAATTGTACACGCCCAATTTCCAGATCACCAGTGAATGACTTGGCTCCCGCGTCAGCCCTCCGCGCAAGTTGCACAGACGTTTGTCCAAGTTGTTTTTGCATAATCCTGCTCAAACACAAACAGTGCAGCAATGAAAACATGACCTCCGTGCCTTTGCTAACAAACAGTGAGCGAGCATAAATTGCTTTGAACCTCATCATATTTGCCATTGGGGCCGCTCTGATTGCCCAGTGTACTGGTTGTTATGCTTTACTTTGACTTATCGCGTTCTCTGCCGAGACTCGCTGCTGCCCTCGGCCCTTAATTTCCCCCCCGCGAGGATCGATAACCGCCGCCGCCCTTTACCCAAATCAAATATTAGCGACCATATTTGTCAGCCGTGGTCGCCAGCAAATGTCACCCTCTAAGGTGACCGCGGTAGCTCTCGCAAAGTTCCCGGCGTCCTCTGTAAAACGCTCTGCCAGTTTGCAGATAAGTAAGGGAGCCGCTGACATTTAATGAGAGTCTCGCTAACTTCAGCAATTGCTGTATGAACGCATTTTAATAGGTCCCTCTCGCATGATGGCTGACCGTAAGGCCACCCGCATCCAGCTCATTTAACAGCGGCGGGAGGAATACAGTTGATGAATTTGAAAAAAAAAAAAAAAAAAGAGGCTGATTTCATTTCGGTATTATTATTTCATGGTGGGCCGCAATAAAGGCAGGCATCCTTATCTGCGTGCGGCACTATCACAGCGCGATAACAATAATATTAGCAGAGACACACGACTTGTAGACACCCATCTCGTCGCCTGTTTGTGTGGTTCGTGTCTACGTTAGTTCATTAAAATCACCGGGAGGCTTGAGTTTTAAATGGTTCCAATGTTTCCCTGGAAGCTCCTAGTATGACGAACGACCGACGGCGCGCTTGCACCATGGAAACGCTTCCGGCTTTACAGTGAGGCTCCAATTAAAGCTCCAACTGTGCTTCTATTATCGCAGCATTCTAAAGCACAATTCAACCTTCTAATTGTATGGACTGCATCGCGCGCACAATGTGTTATTTTAGCAAGGCGACGATGACAGCGTCTAACTACAGTCATTTGTGAGCGGACTAGTCTTTGGTCCTCTTCTTGTTGTTTTCTGCGAATGTTCACATCCGCGTACACGGTTACATTATGCAGAAAATGGATGGGTGGATACTATAGCGCAGGGCTGCACAATCTTTTTTGACCGAAGATCTATTTTTCGATCAACCCACCTCCCGCAATCGACCCGTTACCGCACACGCGCACATACGCAACAGCCACAAAGGCCCCTAAGATGAACGAAACAGAAAAATCAAGGTCAAGGTCAAGGTCAAGGTCAAAAATTAAGTAGACACAAAAGTTTCCATCCATCCATTTTCTGAACCGCTTTATTTTCATAGGGTCGGGGGTTGGGAGGTTGCTGGAGCCTATCCCAGCCAACTTCGGGCAGTAGGCGGTCGACACCCTGAACCAGTTGCCAGCCAATTGCACGGCGCACAAAGACGAACAAGCATCCGCGCTCCCATTCACACCGAGGGACAATTTAGAGTCTTCAATCAGCCTGCCATGCATGTTTTTGGAACGTGGAAGGAAACCGGAGTACCCGGAGAAAACCCACGCAGGCCCCGGGAGAAACATGCAAACTCCACACAGGGAGGCCGAGCCGGGATCGAACCCGGTACCTCCGTACTGTGTGGTCGACGCACTAACCACTGAACTGTCCCAGTTTGTGGGTTTGTGAAAAGGAAATCACTGCCGACCTTCGTCGAGACCGGACACGGAAGCATGGGACGCACTTTTGCAGCCTGTTAACGATTGTAGCTCATGTGTGCCGTCTTAAATTGCTTCTTTCGGACCTTCAGATTGCCATTCTTTGCCAGCGCCCTCGATGAAATGAAGATGAAACAAACTCCTCAATGAGAATAATCATAACCATAAAAGAAATCGCAGACTGCTGAGCGTTACATGTGAGCGTGATACAGGTCACGCACACCTGTAGGTTAACGGTGACCTGCTTTTTCATTTAATTTTATTTTTTTAAATATTTTTTGTGAAAGTGAGACTGATCGGATGCTATGGGTGCAGTCTGCACTCCTACAAAAATATATCATATTAATAACATGCATACAAATATTTGTTTTTTGCTGGGTGGTGGGGGGGGGGGGGGTTCCCCTCTATACTCCTCAGGATTGACTTGGGGCCAGTCTGCGAGCTACTGGTCGATCACGATCTGCTCTAGTGGTTCTGCGATATACATTGCCACCACGTTATGTTTGTGCGTATACAGTAAACACACCACAGAAAGAAAAAAAATATTATTACCGTGTTCAATTCAAAAATCGAAACTCATGCAGAGACATGAAAAACATCCGAAGGTTCAGAGATGACAGCTGTGACGGTGTTTGTCCCTTTGACCATTTGTCTTCTGAAGCACTTGTTTGATTGAGGAATTGCTTTATTTAAAAAATAAGAAAAATAACAACAAAAAAAAACATTTTGAGACATTCTATCACTTAAATGCATCAGCCACAAAATATCCGTCGCCATTAAGAATTCCATCGACAACCAAATAAAATGATGTAAACATGCGCGTCCATATTTTTGAATACGGAGCATCAGGGGACACATCTGGCGGAGGCAAGCTCAAGTGTTTTTGTTAAAGGAGCCATCTGTTATTAAAATGGTGGCGTGGTATCGCACACTGCAAGTGAAGGACTCCCGTGTTCCATGCGGTGCTTAATCTTCTCTATAAAAGTTACACATGAAGACAGCTTATCGTTCTCCATTCGTCACAGTACCATGTGCCCCCCACTTTTTTTTTTTTGCTCCCCCAGGTTGCTGTGACCTTCATCCAGCTGCTACTGGAACACCGACTCCTCATGCATCTGTCACCCACCGGTCCTGGCTGAAGCTCACTTTCTGTACTTTATAATTAATCACCCAGTGTGCATGGAAAGAAAAAAAAAAAAAAGGGAGGGAGGGGTGGGGGGGAGCAAGCAAGCGATGGAGAGTGGGGGTGGGGGAAACCAACACTCGACAGCAACTATCCTATTAACATAAACCAGCTGGATGTCATATTAGCTGTAAAGCAGAGGTGATAATTAAAAATGATCTGGGCTGGAGCAAATTGGTCAGTTTGGGGATTAACTGTGAAAGGGCTGATAAGGATTAAAAAAAAAAAAAAAAAAAGAATAAATTGAGACCATTGGTGCCTTAAGTTAGAACGCACGACCACAAATCTAATTCCCCATTGAGATCAATTAAATTTGGACTCGTTTCAATCCAGAGTCGAAACGCTCGGACTGACGAATGAATGCTCAGCGCCACCAGTTTGATACGCACTTCTGAAATAACAAATTTGGTCCGATTACCTTTGATTCTCTTCCTATAAATTACCCGTCTATGTGAAAACGCCTCTCGTGTTCATGATTTTGCGCAATAATTACAAACAATGATTGAACAAGGTAGGAGATCGATAAATAGGAATCGTAACCTCTGCTTGTGTTGACATCTTCAAATGATCATGTCTACAAAATATTCAAGAACCTGCCATAGGTGGGCCCACATCAGCTGAATTGAGTCATCCACAAATCAGGCAAAATTATTTCCAAAAAAAAAAAAGACTGGTTATGATACATATCACACACAAATCCAAAGGTGATGGAATAAACAAAAGAACAAATTAAAATGGACAAACCTAAGAAAATGCTGATTTCCTGCCAAAAGACAATCCTTTGCTTGGCCAAATCACAAAGCCGCTTTTTATAGATCTAAAAACACACACACACACACACACACAATTTGTGGCACTTAGCCACAAGTGATTACAAAAATAAATGATGGCACACCCACATTTGAAAAACAAAAAAAAACATTAAAGCTCGGTACAATTCCCATTCTGAATTAATTAGCTTGCGCCTCAGTCAACTTGAAAGGCACCTTACTGAAGTTGTAAGAGTGATGTAACGGCACGCTGTCGCTTCTCGCACTGGTTTACGACATTTACACAGCAATGAAACCTTGACTCACCCACAATATGTTCAACTCTCAATTCAGCGAGGTGTATCCCCCCCCCAACCTCCACCCCCACCCCTCTGCGTGAAACGATAGATCTGGTGTTAAGTGATAACTTCCCTCTGAAGTCTTTAAAAGGTTTTGATCGCAATCTATGCCTGATTCACTTCTCAAAGCACATGAAAAAAAAAATTTTTTTAAATACACGAGCACGCCGAGTTTCTTGCCAGTGAAAACAAACGTGATAGCAGCCCCCGGGATCAGAATCAAACCCATTCGCCGCCTTGGCCCGCCCCGTGTCAGCTCCTCACTGCTGTTCAGCCGGCGTGAAAATTTGCCAGTGTTACGAGCAGGTGGGCTTGACGTGCCCCCGAGAAAGTAGATAGCATGAATGTATGTCAGTTCGGTTACCATGAGCACAGACGGCTGCCTGTGCAGCACGTACATCAACGGCAGGAACGAAACCGCCGACGGAACAACCACAGCTCCTTCCCCATCAACAACGAGCAGAAACTTACAGTTTCCTTTCTGATAAGGCGAGGCAGCTTTATTTATCCGCAAGCCAACTGTTTCACACAAGCGAGACACGGCACCTCAATGCAAATGCAACAGCAAAATTACCAAAACAACGGACATGGACGACATTTAAAACACACGGAAGACTTTTAAGTGTAAAGGTTTCTAAAATGGGCGGCCCGGTGGGCCAGTGGTTAGCGCGTTGACCTCACAGTGCAGAGGTGCCGGGTTCAATTCCAGCTCCGGCTTTCCTGTGTGGAGTTTGCATGTTCTCCCCTCCGGGCCTGCGTGGGTTTTCTCCGGGTGCTCCGGTTTCCTCCCACATTCCAAAAACATGCATGGCAGGCTGATTGAATACTCAAAAATTGTCCCTAGGTGTGAGTGTGAGCGTGGTTGGTCGTTTGTCTCTATGTGCCCTGAGATTGGCTGGCAACCGGTTCAGGGTGTCCCTCGCCTACTCCCAGAAGATGGCTGGGATAGGCTCAAGCACCCCCCGCGACCTTTGTGAGGATAAGCGGATCGGAAAATGGATGGATGGTTGGTTTCTAAAATTACGATGAAACTTTTCACCACCCTCAAAACGATCAGCATCTGCAAGGATCGCCTGACTGTAAAGATAAGACTCTTTCATGTAGAGTTTAACGCGCAAAATTCACATTTTAAGAGCCGTTTTTATCTGCCTGTGCCGTTTACACATAAACCAGCGAACCGGCACTGAGTCCACTTCACCTCACATGTCATGCTACATCAGGATCTAGGAAGTTGTTGCTTTGTTTTTTGTAAGCCACGCTTGGACATATAATCACAGGTTCTCTTTTTATGATCGGGTTTAATTACTTCCAGCGGCGGCAAAACCCAAATTATGTCTGAATGCACCGGAGAAGTTAAGTCATAAGCACAGCAAATATTTGCAAGTCAATTCCTCCAAAGGGCCATAAATACCCAAACGCTGTGAAAAATAGAATGTAGGTGTGCACTCGTCAATTGGCCCGAAGGATATTGGGGGATCCCTTTAAATAAAAACAATCTTATCCACCGATCTCATCTCCCGCCACAGAAATCTGAAAAGGTCAAAAAATGTCCACTTCTGCTGTGAGATGATGAAGAGGCGCTTGATTTTTATTTGAGAAAAACGTCTTCATTGAGCAGCTAAAACAACCTTGTTGGTTTTGTTTCACAGACATCACATTTAAAAAAAAAAAAAAAAAAAAACGAGATTGAAAGAGGCAAGGTGTGTGCTGTTGGTTTGGGGGAAAAAATTATCAATTGGGATCAGCAAAAAAATGGGAACAGCGGGTAAGGCCGGAAAAGTCCAGAAAATTGTGATCAGGGCACCTCGAATAGGATGCGGTGGTAACCGAGCGCGCCTTCTTGCGACGCATGATTCACACATCGTGACCACATATTCTTACACCACCGTGCAAACTAGTTGTGCGTCATTCATCTCATCGAAATGTCACATGTCGGTGCGGCTATGTCACACAATGGTATCCGCTAAATGAGTACAATTAAAGTTGAATACTGATTTTTATTTATTTTTTTTCACGTTGGACATCGGTTTTAAACAGATGGAACGACTTGCGATATCCCAATGCTGATGGAGGTTAAAAATCAATTCTTGAGCCATTTGGCTACGGCCTGACAACATTCAGCGCATTTCTCAGAAAATAATCAAGAGGCGCGACATTAGAAAAGGTGGCATGAAAATGTGTAAAACATTCAGCTGACTGCTTGAGGTGAAAGCAGAAGTACAACTCGGCCGTAATGATGATTGTGCTTGGAAGCCTGCAGCCAAAACAGTTGAAACTGCACCCAAGTTCACTGCAGCAATGGTTGAGTGGTTAAGGGGCAGTTCAAAATGATAAAAAGAAAAAAAAAACAAGTCATTTTGGCCCAGACAACAGGTTTTTTTTGGGAGGCTAAAAACACAAACCTGAAAGGAACATGATTATAGTTTCCACGTAAATGCTCAGAGTGGTCATCACCGCAACAAAAACAACAATGGTGGACCACAGGGCTTGTCGACTTTCATAATGCTTCGGCGGCAAAGTGTTATTGAGGTGTTTTAGCGCACCGCTACGGCAACCACTGGAGACACTTCACTCACACACACGTCTAATTCTAAAGCCACACGAACCAAAGAAGCGTATTCTATATACGAAAATCAGCAGTATTATTATATTTTTTTTTTCCACAAGATAAAAATGACAAAAACTCGCCATGGGATAGTTTTTGCATAATATTGTTAATCTTGAATGCATGGACAACACTGACATCCACACATGGATTATTTTAGATACACAAAAAAAGGGCCTCGGATTACACCGGAGTTACGTTCCTAGTCCATCACTATTTTACACTAAACGAATGCTAAACGCCATTCATTGATGGTGCGCCTCATAATCCAGTGCGCCTTTTAGTGTGGAAAATACGGAAAGTACAATATTCGACTTGGAAAACAATTTAAAAAAAAAAAAAGAGTAAAATTTGTTCTTGGAGAGCTCTCGTTACTGCATGCAGCTATCCTAGCGCCAAACGCACAGACAATCGTGTTTTCAGTGGGAAAAAAAAAAAGGAAGTTGTCAGTAACAGTGGCAACGTAAGATGGCTACCCCTCTGGCTTCAACCGCGAGGGGCCTATTCATAGTCCATTCATAAAACGGTCTGTGTACGTGTGTGCGTGGATGGACGTTGACTTTCTGTAGCTGACGTTACGATCGCCTTGTACAATTCCCAAGCTAGTTGAGATGGATGGGCTCAACAGTGCCCCTGCTGGTTGCAGCCAAGTAGCGCACTCCCACTCGGCCTCGATGGCTTCAAATCATCAATCAATATAATCCGCGCAACGGACTGAAATTCTATTTATCCCCATCCCTCAGTTAGTCCATGCTTGTCATGATTATTATTTTATTATGGGTTGGCTTTTTGTGTTTTCATAAGCCCAAATTGGTCACATCGGCACCGCGGGAACGTGGCGAGAAAGACTGGATTCTATTTTGTGGTTGTTTTGGTACCCTCCAAACAGAGTTGGGTTGTGCATGTCAAAATAAGCCGTGCAAGTCTATGTTCACCCGGACCAGAGCAAAGAATAAGCAAATATGTCATTTATTTATAAGAATGCTAACACAACAATTGTGTTGACAGAGGTTTAGCGGTAAGGCGTTTCAATTGAGAGCACATTCAAATTCGGGGTTTGCCAAAGGACTACAACGCCGCAGTAAACCAAAGACCCCCTGCAGTTGACAATTGTTTCCTTCAAATAGCATGCATGCGTGCGCAAGATATTAATAATAACATAATCCCCACATTGTGAGCAACTTGAAGTAGAGCAGTGGAAGCCGGTGGCAAGCGGCAGTCGCCCGCGAGAGTTGAGGGAGTAAGCATAATAAGTCAGCGCAATCACACCTCGGAGGCCGGTCGAATTTTATCTTTTATCTGTCGAGAATGGAGGAGGGGTGTGCTAAAGTGCTGAGTGGAAAGGGTGTCAAGGGTTAGCTGTGTGAAGTGCAAACAATGCCGCACTGGAACAAGGCGGCCAGATAAGAGGAAAGTTTGGAAGGAGGTAGCTGAGGACAAAGGCGATGTGGCGCGCGGTGAAGCCCAAGGACGAGGGTGGACACCGTTAAAAAAAAAAAAAACAGATATGATCAGAAATCCACCTCAGCGCGACTGTCGCCTCGTCTTCAACTAATCCTTGGACGTGAAAAGACGAGACAATCTCCAATCTTGGAGGAGGACGGGGGATGGGGGGGGTGGGGGGATGTCATTTCCCCAGATTCCTCCGCCAGCCACTTAATGCCAAGCCAAAAACGCCCTTCATGCATCCGTCAACGCTCGTTGTGAACTTCAGCGGTCGAGGATTGCATATGGCCTTTTACTCACGCGCACCGCACCCCTTTTATGAGCATTTGCTTCTAAAAGCCATGCCCGAGTCGGAAAATGTTGGTCAAATGGCTTCCAAGCATCTAAACAGTCACGGCTCAAAGGGAAAAAGTCGGTTTATGTTGACATGATGATAGTGATTTGGGTCACATCCTGCTCGGCTCTTTCGGTGGAAGCAGGAAGATTATCTTGTAATTCTAAATGAGCTACTTGCCATGAACCAATTGCATAAACACTAATCATGCATCGGCTTGTTTTCTGACGTTTTTTTTTTTTTTTTTTTTTTTTCGCAGGCTTCTGGTTGCTTGTTGCTTGCGAGGATTATGTTGTTTTTTTTTTTTCTTTTCAAAATGAAAAACGACAGAAGCCAGTAATCCAAAGCGAAACAAAAAAGCCGAGTCGGGTTTGACCTCGAAAAATATTCTCTCTGAGATAAATGTGAGGCGCGTCTCCAAGATGGAAAACGGTTTGGACGAAGAGGAGGAGGAAATGGACAAGAAGCGGCCAGAAACTTTGAAGAGCTTCAAGAGCGGAGTTCACTTTGTTGCTGGTCAGACGTTAGTTGACTGCATCCAAAAATAGTCTTGAGTGGATCTAACCGCCGACTTTCATTTCCAGAGCGAGTGGCCTACTGCTGTTTAAAAAAAAAAAAAACACACACAGTCATCCAAATGCCAGCGTCGCTCCGCTCGTACCTAGCAGGACGCGATTGTTTTGCAAAGTCTTCTTTCGGCCGCGATGAAGAAGTGCGCTGCGCTTGCCGGCGAGCGGGAAGAAAACATTCATCACCGCTCTCCTCGCCACTGATAAGGTGTCTCTATTTATTCAGAGAGGACCAGATAAAACCTGAATGAAGCATTTGCTGCGGTGACGGCGGGGAAGAGGGTGAGCTAACTTGTGTACGCCCATGTGAGCAGATGGCCTCGACTGGGAGAGCATCCTTACTCCGGCAGCCCCCCCCCGAGCTCCAAACAGCGGCCCTCTTTCCTGCTTCCACATGCCCCCAACCGTGTTAATCCATCCCTCTGCGAGACTGTTTGTATAATGTTATTTAAAGGGAAATAATCCCCAGGGGGGGTTTGGCGGCATCGCATGTACAGTAGGCCTGTGCTCGAGGGGGCCGGAATGCGAATAAAGGGACGATTTAGAGAGACAAGCGGCCGGAACAGAGGACTGTTCTAACCGGGCAGATGCACACGGACAAAAACACGCAAGGACGAGACGCTGAAAAGAACTTCTGTCCGCTTCAACTCCGCCGCGGACAAGAAAGGAGGAAGAAAACGAACACAGACAACACTCACTGCAGCTTCAGCGACTGTCGACAAGCTGTCCAGAGGTGGGAAGGAAAAAAAAATAAAAAAACATCAGTTGTCTGCGCATGTTAATGACCAAAATGCATTTGATTCCATATTACCCTCAGGTGAGACCCTCGGGTGACCCCTCTTCAAACCCGCTATTGGGGTCATTCAGACAGGATTGGGTCACGTTCTTCGAAAAGGGCGTTAGTTTGTGTTCGACAAGTCATCTTCATCACTGTAGCGCAGGAAGTACTTGTGTGCAAGTCATCCTCGCCGCAGCGTGGCTAACTTGAATACAGTAATCCCTCATTTAGCGCTGTTATGGGGACCAAAACCACCCAAGATCAACGAAAATCCGCGAAGTAGCGACAATTAACATATATATTGAAAAAAATTGCCCCACGTGGGCCTTTGCGCTTGAGCAGAGCACACTAACACACACACACACACACACACACACACACACACACACACACACACACAGGCCAGCGATCCCTGGAGTGCAGCAGACCTGTTTATGATTAGTCAATTAAGGTTGTTTAGACAATTAAGAATGGAGAGACCTGCTTTTGTTCTTATAAGTCTCTCTCTCTGTCTCTGTCTCTGTCTCTCTCTCTCTCTCTCTCTCTCTCTCTCTCTCTCTCTCAGCAACACACAAACACTCACCTGCGTGCACACACACACACACACACACACCCTTGAGTGAGTTTTGCAGGGATTATTTTTGTGCGAACGGACAGTTTTACTTTTTG
>CAAKHF010007426.1:0-10110 GCA_901007745.1 Hippocampus kuda
CGTTTCCGTCAATCTTCAACCTGCAGCTGATGTGAAGCCGCTTAGTTATTGACGTTGCGTTGTGCTGGGACTAAAACTGAATCTGGGAAAAAAAAAAAAAAAGAACTCCCGTGTCATGCGAGTCAGAACTCTGATTTCCTTTTGAGTGGCCGTCGCGCAGGCCGAGGGATGTTGGGAAAAGGCTCAGTTATCGAGCCGAGTAACATTATCCCCACGTCGGGGGGGCTTGCAACTGTATGACTTAATGACAGTGTGGCACCAGCGCAGCTTAACGACAAGCACGACAAGATTTAAGCGCACACACAACCTCATCTCATACCTCCTAAAAATCCTGCTACCTTGCTACCCACACACTGGAGGTGCACAGCAATCTTATTTGGCGTCACGGCGGAATCCTCGTACCTCTGAAATCATCATTTTCATGAGGGCACCCCCGAAAAAAAAAAAACGTGAGTTTTGCTCAACCGTTATGATGAGCGACCCTACCAGACGGGTTGTTTGAACCTTTTAGGCATGGCGACTGTGCTATACACGGCGTCCAAGAATTGTTTGCGTGATGCCGCATTCTGCCGATGCCATTCGGGGGAATGTGTCAAGAGCGGAAGGCTCAAGACTGGCGCTGCTTCGACTCCGAGCAGGATGAGTCATCAAACGTCCGCCGGCCAAACGCAATGAGGAAAATTCCCCTCTCGCTCAAACTCGCGACACCTCAAAACACACGTTGCTTTCCAATTAGCATCATAATGAGCAACAAACTTACAGTCCGGTAGGCCTAAAAAGAGGCTATCGTTACATTTAATGATACTGGCTACTTTAACAGCTTGAATTAAAAAAAATAGAACTGTGAAACGATTTCATTGATATGCAATGCAGATAAGTACAATGAAAATTGAACCTCCATCAATAAATGAATGAAAAGAAAACAGAAGGTCCCAGTGGCCCTTGTACATGCCATCCCGCGGACTCGGACCCCCCCGGCTGCTTATCTTAAGCCAACAATCTCCAACCTGGGCCCTAAACTTGACAGCGGTTTGAAATTGGACCAGCAAACTGGTGCTGTTGTTCATTGCAGCTTCGTTCATCTTCGGCAGCTGGCTAAAGTCGCGCCTCTCCTTTCTCCAATGAGCACTTTGAGACAGTCGTTCACGCCTTCGTCACATCCCGGCTGGATGAATGTAACACACTTGACTTTGGAGTCAGCCAATCCTCCATGAAGCGTCTCCAGTTGGTCCAGAATGCTGCTGCTCGCCTCTTGACTGGTACCCGTAAGAGGGAGCACATCACTCCTACTCTGGCATCCCTTCACTGGCCCGCTATATATTTTAGAGTTCTTTTTAAGTTCCCATTATTTGTTTTAACATTTTTGGCCTCACCCCACCTTACCTTTCTGAGCTCCTCCACCGGACCAAACACTATTAGAGGTACCGAGAAGTAAGCGTAGGCTCAGAGGGGACCGAGCCTTTTCCGTTGCCGGTCCCTCTCTTTGGAATAAGCGTTCGGCAAGCCCTCTCGCTGCCCGACTTTAAAACTCGTCTTAAAACTCATTCAAATAATTACATAAAGGGTACAGTGGTTTGTAGTTAAGTTAAATACAACTGAACTGTACCTAATAAATGTACTGCACTGGGTTTAAAAATAACAAATAGAACAATTGACGCCACTGCTAACATGAGACACAGTTTGAACATTTAATTGATTGATTCTTCACTTACCACTAGAGGGAGCCCACATAGCACTCAGTATCCTAAACTGTCAGCTTCTGAGCCAAATTTTGCTTTTCAGGCACGTGTTCTTGAAACTTTTTTGTGGGTCCACTCAGAGGAGACATGACAAGCCAATGCCACGTTGCTCATTGAAACGTCACTTCTTTCGTCCCCGTCGAGCGTCCATCCAATCGGCTTGTACAGTCGAACCTTACGAAAGCGATTAAATCTCAAAGGTCAGAGGCGGAGAAGAATGGTGCTAAACCGGCATTAGCAAAAGCAAAGATATGCGACGTGAGGTAAGAGGCTAAAACCGCCAATTGTTCGGATTTTTGCAGTAAAAATACTCTTTTAAGCCCACGGTGATAAAGTCTGAATGACGTACGAGGGAAATGTATCAGTGAGGAGAACAAAACAGGAGAGGATGAAAGCACATTTTTCTCTTTAGCTCCCGATAAGGGAAAAATTAGAGGAAGTTCTGGGAGATGCGCTTGAAGACAAAAGAGCTCCTTGTTAACTTTGACAGACAAAACTTTTTGGTGGATTGGCTGCTTGGTGAACTTTGGCAGCTTTTATGCTAACAACAGAGGAGTCAAATTACCAACATTACATTTTTTTTCTTTTGGAGAGCTCTTAAAGAAAAAAAAAAGTGGGGCGAGGGGGATGTTTACAGTCATCGGTCAAAAAAAGAGATTTGCTCATGAAAACCAGACTACATGTTGGAAGAAGTGAAGCAATGTACATTGTATGCATCCAAACACAACACAAGAACAAATTCCTGCACCGACGACGATCGCAACTCCGAGCACGGACGATCCTGGAACATTTTGTTGACTGAAGGTCATCCCCCAGTCAACTTTCTTGAGCGAAAGTAATGACTTGGATCAATGACGCCTTTGAACAAGATGAAAGCACACTAATGAACCTTCCCGTCTCTGTCTTGGCCGCAGTGCGTAGGCCCAACGCCAACTTCCCCATCGTGGAAATCTTTGGGCAACGCGATTCCCTTTTCTCATCTATTTCTGACCACCGCGCTCCATTGAAGTGCTATTGATCGCCCGCGTGCGTGTTTGGTCGTCAATAGAGGCAGGCTCCACCGTCCTTATTCACGCAGCGGATGTCGACTCAGCCCATGTGCGGCGCCCAGGGTTTAAAGCCAAGATGGCGGAGCAGCGTTTAGCTGTTATGGTGCATGCAAATGTTGCTTATTTTTTTTGTATGGCCTTTTGCTTCTTTCTTTTTTGTGAGGGTATAACAATTTAGTATCCTCCACTCCATACTTCTTTGATGAAATAAAAATCTACAAACTGAATTTTCATGATTTCGTATCTGCAAAACATTCACTGCATTATACGGAGAGATGTTTTAAATGTTTCGACTGTACAATTGGCCAGTCCATGGCGGACCCCTCCCACCCCCTTTCTTTCACACAAAATTAGGAGAGAACACTGAATTTTTTTCGAGCCACGGATGATCATGGATCCCAAAATTCTTTCCCATATACAGTTTTCCAGGGATGGGCATTCTGTCTGGGACGGACGCCTATTTTTGGGACGGAGGACGATGATTTTTTTTTTTTTTTTTTTAAAGGATGAATTAAGCCAGGACGAAAGTGGGTTTTCGTCCATCCCTTTAATCGCCCCTATCCAGGTTAAGTATGTAGTGTCGGGAGGCAAAATAAGCAAGAGTGTAGACAAACAATATATTTTCTTTACAGGCTAGTTCATCTCAACAGTGTTTTTAGAGCAACACTGCCACCTACTGTACAGTCAGAGAACACAAAGTGCCTACGGACACCCATTCCACTCGCGATCAATCCAGCCAGTTAAGAAAGCTGGCTGTGTTGTTTGTATGTCTCTTGGTACCCGCCCACCATGGAATTTGTAAAAGTAAGGTTTTTATTATGAGTATTTTATTTTATTTTATCATAGTAGCTATTTTTGTGTTGTGAAAAAAAAACTAATGTTGAGTTGCTTATCACTATGACATTAAAAATATAATGTGATGTTATTAATCCGATGAGTTTCTGCTTGATGATGTATCTCCAAGGAGCAAGCATATTCAGGATTTGCTTCACTTTGACACATCCAATATGGCTGCGGCATTGACGGACTCAGGAAGGCGGTTTTTGTGTATGTCATGTAAATGTTGTCTATGATAACATTTGCTTGGGTTGTCGCCAACGGCGCCGTTCAGGATGGGATCGGCAGAGCTATAAGAATGTATGGAGCAAAGTGAGTGCCGTCTCGTATGTAGAGTATTAATTGCCCACTTCCATGGCGTCATGCACGGACGCTTTTTTGGGAGGGCCGGGTGGACTTGGATGGAAGCGCTTTAAAAAGATGAGGACGGCAGAGGATGATTATTGTATGAATAAGGACGGGGGGAACGATGATGAGGACGGACCACCAAAACAGGGTCAAGTGCTCATCTTATAAACAAACAACCACTCTGCACTGACCTTTGACATCGCAGGAAAAATGGGCAGAGTGGCGCGTTATGAAGAGCTGCAGCTGCTGCTCAAGGTCGCATCGGACGAGGTCCACATCCCACGATCGGATTCCTGTGAAGGAACAGGCAGGAAGAAGCTTTCAATCCCTGAGGCATCCATAATATAATGAACAGCAAGTTCCAATCTTTTCATCGTCTCATTTTAATACACTTTTGAATTCCCTGGGTAAGAACAGGAAGTGAGATTTTGTTTCGCTCCACCAAGATAAAACGCACTGGAGCTTTTTTGTGGTATGACCTTAAAATCTTTCCTCACAGCAGAGCACAGTCTGTTCCGACAAATGCTGGCTCACTCTTGGCTCGAGTTCTGCAATAGCCTGGTCGCATGAGCAGGGAGAAAATGACCATTCGCAATAAGAATATGAAGGTACTGTGGACTAGCAGTAAGCACGTACAGTACGTCACACTCTCCTGAGGTTGGCGGTTCGAATCAGGGCTCAGGCCTTCCTACGTGGAGCCAACAGTACATGTCGTCCCCATCCGCTACCTTCCTCCATTCGGGTCATTAACTTGTCAAGATGCGCCCAGCGATCGCCTGTCATGACTCGCTGTAGCCGCGCAAAACGATAACGGCTAACCTTGATCCTCCCCATCATACAAAGATGGTAGTCTCTCGCACAAAATGGATCACTTTTAAACGTTTCCATGACACGAAATTACGAGAGCTGTGCATGAATCCGTGCTGACTCGAAAGAGAATCGAACTAGCCGTTAAAAACCAACGACAAGTCAGAATTTGGGTCCATATTGTGCCGTGTATGACGGACGTACTGTAGCATGGCAGAATGAATCAGGCCAAGCGGCGAGCTAGCAACAAACGCTTTCATGAGAGCCAAAAGGATTTCTGTTGGCCATAGCCACGGCAAGACGACGACGCTAACCGCTGCCTAGCTTGCAGTGTCATTTGTCCAACATCCCCTCTGTTTCTAAATCATCATTGTTTTTATCACAGACATATTTCAAATTGTAGTAACCTAATTCTGCTCTGATGTTGACGCTCTGAGTCTCAACACACGCGGCAAACAATTTTAGCCATCTAGAGGAAGAGGAAAAAAAGTGAGTTACATGACTCAGCAGAAATGACACAAGCAAAGCTGATTAAAATAAGCCTGAGGTAAACCCTCAATTTTTGTTACGGTTTTAGCACGTAATGTAGTGTGTCACTTATACAAATACAACTCTAATGTCCATATTATATATATAAAAAAGACAATAACTTTGCTGTCGACCAGTTAACAGAGCTAGCTACCACAGCTAGCGTGTCCTACGCTTCTGGAAAAAAAAACTAACATTGCTTTGCAACACAGTTCCTGTCATCAGTCTTCCAATGCATATGTAACTATTAGAAAGGATTTATTGAGCAATATTTTTTGATGCCAGATGCTTTTCAGATGCCAAACAACAACAAAAAAAGTGCTATAACAAACTCGAGCATTGATGGCTGAACTCAAAAATGTTAACACTCTATTGGTCCACCAATCCTAGAATGAACCAACTATACTTGTTGTATTGTTCAGGGTTTTTTTATGTTTAATTTTGGTGAGCCTTCTAAATAAATCCACTGGCTCATTTGAGACTGCGTGGGCCCAATGGCGTAATGCTGCGCCAATATTTACAGTTGGTTGGTTATGACGTCCAAACACTGGCACAAGTTGAACACTTCTCACGCGGGACATGCAGCAGCGCTGCGCACTCACCGGCCTCGATGTGCGCTCGGGCGGCGTCGAGTTGCTGCTCGGTGCCGACGTCGCCGATCACGACCAGTGCGTAGTGGCCGGCCCGGTTGAACGGCGGCCCGCGTCGCCGTCTCCCTCCTCCACCAGCGCGGTACCGGAGGAGCTCCTCGAAGGCGGGCGGCCGCACGCACGACGATCGCCCCTCGTCCTCCTCCACCGCCGGGAGAGCACCCCGCACCGGCATCGCCATGGCAACACGCCTCGGGGATGACTCCGTCATCGCCATGACAACCGGCCGTGTGCGGGCGGGTGATGGCGAACGCGGTGGAGGAGAGCGGGTGTGAGAGGATGCTGAGTAAGCGATGAGGGGTGAGGGAGGAGGTAGGGGGGCGGTGGAAAGAGAGAGAGAGAGGGGGGGAGAGAAGGATGAGGAGCGAGGAACAAGGAAGGAGTGAGTGAGGTGAGAGAAGGAAAGAGAAAATGAAGGGAAGGCAGAGGGTGAGAAAAGGAGGGAAGGGGGAGAGCGAGAGAGGAGGGGCGACTTTTCCTCGACAATCTGCTTGGTAACCAACTAGTCTAAAATGACAGTTGGAAATGTCCAACCTGATCAGTATTTCCGATTTCAAAGCCTCAAAACACCAGGTTTGAACATGAAACAGTTTTTAGAGTGTGAGCCGCACCACGCCGCAAGTAAACAATCCAGTGTGCCGCTGCTAACCGCTCTTTTCGTGTGTGGCGAAGTGATCAACCGCACCGCACACAACCATCAGCGGGCTTCTCGGCCAAACCGAATGTCTGGTGTAGTACTCAAGACTGACCTGTGGGAGGCAGCATGAAACCACAAGGTATCTTCCAGACCGACGAAGCGCGCTGTCGTATCGTGTACTCGCCCAGTACTGTACGTCGAAGCGCCTACCGCCGTTAGATGAGTCAGCAAAATTGCCAGCACCCTTGGGACACATTCACACAAGAGTCGTTTGAATAACTTCAACTAGCAGCCAATTTCTTTGGTTTTGAAATCAAGTTTCATTCATAGCCAAGAGTGGCAGAGTCACATCAATGGATGCTGCCATCTGTTGGACGACCTCTTCAAAAAAACAACAAAATAGAAACGATGACACTTTAAGTGTACTCTGCACAGTATGGGCATTAGTGACAATAACAACTGCAGTTTCGTATTATTGCTGTAAATGAATCTTTGAAATGTGTGACATGAGTACTTGTTGACTCAAAAGAAGCTGGCCTGTTCGCTCCATTTGAATGTATTAGTGTCGAATATGGTAAGAAATACAGTTCATAAATACAGGGATTGAAAGCCAAACATTTTATTATTAGCTGCTACATTAAATATATTCATAGCGAAAGGCACTGACTTCTGCAAACACAGGAGACAAAAAAAAAAAAAAAAAGCACACATAACCATCTGGTTGCTGGATCAAATGCTAAATGCTAGTAATTCATCTGCTGCAAAAAGATAATTGTGATTCTCTGGCGATGACAGCAGCGATACATCCCACATCCTACAATCAACCGTTTAATTTTTTTTAAATCTGTGTGTAAATGACATCTTCATTTCCTGTTGGACTGAGAGCAGGTTTTAAATTCGGATTCATTCAAAAGTGTTTTTTTCATGCAACTTATGAATGACGTTCTCCACGTACATGAGGTATGTTTGTCTCCTTAGCAACCGGTTCGGATAACAGCAAGCGTTTCTAAATGGACCAGAGGCCGCTTCTAAAATAGACTTCTCGTTCAAACCCAACCGCAGCAACGTGCCATCTAATAACAAAAGCAAGGTTCAGATATTAAGTTATCACCTTAATTATTTAATATAGCGGTGAAATAAATAGGCTACGTTATGAAATATTTTACAGCAATATTTCCGGAATATTTTTATTGGCCAATTATTTTGCATGACGCTTTAAAAAAAAAAAAAAAAAAAAACATTCCCCCAGTTTTTTGCATGCTTTGGTAGGTGCTGCTGCTTTGGTTAGCAACGGGGTTCAAATGAGCTCTACATCTGTCGAGTGTGATCATTTACAATATTGTGAAAATGGATATGGGTCTGTGTGAAGGAGGTGTTTCTTCTTCTTGGATGGTGCTACTGTCATTGGACAGCAACAAGTCCTCGATCACAACTACACAAAGGTTTTTTTTTTAATTCTCTTTCCTTCTCTCTCCCAAAGCTCAGCAGCAGCAGCGACAATATGCGCATTTTTGTAAACTTCATGTTAGGTCTGAAAACAAAGGAAATTGGACTGTATGAAGATAGAAGTACCCCCTAAAAAAATAACCATTTCTGATAGAGAAAAATCATAATTTCATTTATAATTTTATTTATCTTTCTTTCCCCGACATGGTTCCAGTTATTAGTTTTTATGATATTTACATTTGATTTAGTGAGTGAGTGAGGCAGCCCCCCCACCCCCTTGTGAATGATGCACAAGGCAACTAAGAGGACAGACACTACTTGAGGAAACGTGCTGTTTGAATAGTTTGGCTCCGGAATATTACTTTCTCCCTGGATAGGTACAAGTGCAGCAATCGAGAGCACGCTTGCTAGGATTCAACAAAAACTAAATGTTAAATTGCCAAACAATGACCCACAAAGAAGAAAAAAAAAAATGTCACAATGGACGCTGAGAAAAAAAAAATGCCAAGCACAATTTACACTCCCGAGCGTCGCCAAAAAGTGCACACAAAATATACAAAGCCAAGACGAAGTGAAATGAAGACATCAGTCGCCGTCTCTCACGCTCCACCCACAATGCACCCGCTGTGGTTCCCGCCCCCCCTCCAGATGATGTCATCTGGCAGCGCGATGGTGGGTGTTAGTATGAGTGCAGCCTCACCTTGCTCAAGGTCCACACATTATAAGCTTGGACACAAACCTGCCTGCTTCAACCCCAACCAGATAAGATGAAGACCTTGACCTGAACGGTTAGCCTATTGCTAGCTAGTTGTTAGCCTGGAAAGCTCCCTGCGCGGCGGATGACGCCGCAGTGGCAGCGGCGCTTTGGAAGGTTTTGTTGGTGAAGATTCCCTGCGAGAACTCCTGCTGGGCCTTGTGGAAGCTGGCCCCGGTGCGGCGGTACATGCCGTGGACCTGCGCAAAGAGATTTGATATGCTTGTCATGAGTCTTCCACCAGATGGCAGAAGGCAGGTTGAACCAGTCAAGTCCTCCTGTTGCCATGCAGAGTCATTCAAGACTGACTTGCCGAGAGTTCTATCAGCTTCATGTTTTTCTTGAACGGGCCCATATTTCCCACCACGGAAGTCAATTTGTAAATAAATTATAAGTAAGATCATCATATCGCTGTCTATACTTTCGATGACGCTTTTCTTGGGTTACCGTGACATTTTTTTTTCTCATGAATGTACTCTTATTTACAGTCGTGTGGAAAGCTTGATGTTTGGACATCTTAAGCTCCAGCCTTCAAGTAATAACATAAAATATGAAGTAGTGATTTTTAAAAATTAAATAGAAAACTAATAAACAATCCAAGTTAAATAAGAAAAAATATACAATTGCTATTTGGATGCTGTATGGGCTCAACAATGGGTTACCATACAAGAGTGATCACATCCTCTAGGGGGTGCAAACGAGAAAGTATGGCATCGAAGCATCAAATTAGAAAAAAAAAAAAAATCCAGATTCATGTGATGTAACAACAAAAAAATAGGGTGCACTGAGGCTTCTTACCATCTTGAGGAGAATGATGGACATGACGGCGCAGATGGTGAAGAGGATGGCCACAATGAACATGATGGCGCACACCGCTTTGGAGAACTTGATGACGGAGAAGGCGGCGATCCAACCGCTGCGCGCCGACAAACACATCGGTTACGTTTTAGACAAACACGTCGGTTTTGCTTCAAACAGGTAAAGAACAGTTGGTTAAGAAAAATATAATACAAAGTTTGACCAAAGAAAACTCCAAAGTGGAACAACACAAGAAGAGCAACAGAAAGTAACTGCTTTATGGAGGGAAAACCAAAAATACAATAAACGTTTTTGGCAGGGGGGTCCCAATTGTCATCTTGTTAGAGGTCAGAAAAAGAAAAAATGAAAGGCGGGGGTGTTACGCGAAGAAGCGGTGAGGGCTAGAGAAGATTTGTTGTCATGCAGAACACCAACTACATCATACCAATGAATTTTGGGGCTCTTTTTTGTGTGTGTGTGTGTGTGTGTGTGTGTGTGTGTTTGTGTGTGTGTGGGG
>CAAKHF010007429.1:4549-25494 GCA_901007745.1 Hippocampus kuda
AACCATCTAAAGCAGTGGTTCTTAACCTTGATGGAGGTACCGAACCCAACCAGTTCAGATGCACATTTCATGGCGCTGTAGTCTTGCACAGCCCGGTTCACCCTCACTTGAACATCTCACCACTGCGAACACGGTCTGCCACCATTCTCTCTATTCCGCAGCTGGACGTTGGCACACCGCAGAGGACGCATGAGTCATGTTATCCAGGGAAACCGTCAACTCAACACCGGGTTTCTATTTGTGCACGTCTATGACTCCCATTGCAGACATTCGGAGCTGAAATGCAAATGCAGGAGAAACTGCAAACCAGAGTAGCATTCAAACACAAGAAGTCATTGGCTGCTAAAATGCAAATAATTAGGAAAGATTTTGTTGCATGACTAGAGTTATAAAAAGCTGTATATTTCAGACATCTAAAATTTTCTTTTCACATTTCCTGTCATTGTCACAAACTTAGTTGCATGCATTGCACCGGATGTTATGTCTTTATTTGAAGCAATTACAGTACAGAAGAGTCCTACCATTTTTCCTTCGGGAATAGATTTTAAAAGCCACAATTGATTTGTTCCGATGTAATCTGGTCCTTTTTTTTTTTGTTGTTGATGTATAACCGCTGGGCTAAAAAAAATCATAAGATTCAAATCACATTTTCTGGATCACAACCGTTTACCAAGGATAACTTCTTGAACACGAACAGATCTTACATAATATTCTATGAATCAAGGAAACGAGAGCATAATTGATGGGTGAATTGTCAAGGAATATCGTCATTATCTGTTTTTGCCCTACATTTTGTGAATAATTGATTAGCAATGTTGTTTTTATAACCAATAAATCTAAAGATTTACTTCGCTCAAGCTGTTTTACAGTTAATGATGCGTAATTAAATGTTTTTCTTTCTTTTTCTTTTTTGTTTTGCAGAGGGACAATATATATTCCTGAACATTTACAAGATAAAATCGAAATACAGTACATCCAATTATAGCCAAAAGGCTCATTTCCATCGCAGTCGTCCTGCCATAAGGAGCATGGCTAATATACAGCAACAACAATAACGCCAAATAAACAGGAAAGCCCCCCCCCCAATTTTTAAAATTAAATAAATAAAAAAATCTAACAAACGACAGAATACATGACAAATAACCCTATTGGTATTAATGTTGACAATTTTATTCTTTAAATTATGTTTAAATGAGATGGACCGTCTTGTGTTTTGTCAGATTGCATTCCACTCATAAAAAAAAAAAAGACCAAATGAAGCTCTTTTTTTGACGAATTTCACAATCTCCTCTATCAACCCCACTCGTAACTGGTGTTGCAGCAGATCTAAATTTTTATAACATTACAGTGTTACAAGTGGAGCTAATATGGTGTATTTTATTTAAGTGACATACTTTATATACACGACAGCAGTCCTTAAAAATAATGAGGTCTATACAACTTAACTCATTCACTCCCAAAGACGTTTTTAAACGTCTTTTCAGACTTGGTCCAGAATTGGCTGGTACTGAATGAGTTAATAACCTGTATTTATTGAGCATTGTGCAATGATGGCTCGGAGCAGTGTGTCAATCAGTCGGAGAGCCAGCCAGCTCCAGCTTCCGGCAACATCAATTCTGACATGGTCCACAACCTTCCTTGGGCAGTTACCAGTAGTCCTTTGGAGGAACATATCATCGGTTGTTGCTCTAAACACAGCTGTGGCAACAAGCACAACCCCCTCTAACTTGCTGAAGATTGTATGGCGCTTGCTGCTAGGATGTAAGAGTGTGAGGTAAACGTTCTTGGTGGTTGTGTACATATTGGGGTGAAAATGTAATATAACTGCCCTGGATGTCTAACTCTGTGATAGAAAGCGTATCAGTCCGCCATGTGGGAAGAATATGCAGGAAAAATGAAGTTCCTGACAGGATAAGTGGTCTCCAATATATTTATGAACTATCTAGGTGCTTTTTTCCAAATGTCGAAGCTGTTGTAATGAAGCTTTGCACCACTGCAAGCTACAAACAGAAAATAATTCATTTAAAAATGATCTCCAACGATTTAGTGCGTTTTCTGCACTGTCGTTTTAAAATATCAGATTTTTGTGGAGAAAAAGGATGGAAATTAGGAAAGCATGTTTCTTTTAGGCGGCCCGGTGGACCAGTGGTTAGCATGTCGACCTCACAGTGCAGAGGTACCAGGTTCAATTCCACCTCCAGCCTCCCTGTGTGGAGTTTGCATGTTCTCCCTGGGCCTGCGTGGGTTTTCTCTGGGTACTCCGGTTTCCTCCCACGTTGCAAAAACATGCATGGCAGGCTGATTGAACACTCAAAAAAAATTGTCCCTTGGTGTGAGTGTGAGCGCGGGTGGTTTTTCGTCTCTGTGTACCCTGTGATTGGCTGGCAACCGGTTCAGGGTGTACCCCGCCTACTGCCCGAAAACAGCTGGGATAGGCTGGATGGGCAGATCTGAAAATGAATGAATGTTTCTTTTAAATCTGATTCATCAAATTCATTAAATCATGAATTTAAAAAATAATTAATAGATTAATTCATTATTAAAATTGTTCATGGGCAGCTCTCCATAAATAAAAAGGATGAAACTGATTGTTTTGGCCACTTGACACCAGTGATTTGGAGGGCAAAACCTATAAATTAGATAGAATTACAGAGGTGGGGGACAAAGATTGATTGTTAACCTTGCGTGCACTGAAGTTACCTTCAAGCAAGCGGACTTGCAATCGAAATGGAAAGGACTGGTGTACTGATACCCAAGTACTTTAGTCCAGAGTTCGAGGGTATCAGTGCCATAATAGTTGATGATCACCACCAGCCATGTGGACGCTGCAGAAGTCAAAATCTGAACAAAAAGAAATAATACTACATTTGATTTTTGCTAGCAGCAGTGCGAATGGCTCGAGCTAAGAATGCAGTTGAGGCGCTTTGGGTGCAGGCAGGGGACCTTAATCCTGTTAAGAACCCAGCTGCCTCTGACGTCAATCTTATCTAGCCATGAACGAGGGGTCAGGAGATTTCATTTGGACAGGAGGGAAGTTGAAAGGAGTGGAGACACTTGCTCTTTAACAGAGGAAGAAAATTACATTTGAATTCCGAAAGTACGTCATAGTTAATTTGTTCAAATCATTGCCAATGGGTTTTTTTTTTCTGTTCCTTTCTCTCAGACTGCGAGCATCTGATCCGCAGGATGTTGGTCCTGGATCCGTCAAAGCGTCTGTCCGTAGCGCAAATCAAAGAGCACAAGTGGATGGCACTCGATGTTCCGGTGCAGCGGCCGGTACTGTACCAGCAGCCTGTCTCTGCTGAGGGCGAGACGGGCGTGGGCGAGTACAGCGAGCAGGTTGTACGTTTGATGCACAGCCTTGGCATCGACCAGCATAAGACTGTCGAGGTAATGGCGAGCAGATTTGGCTTCTTTTATAGCACAGAGATGAAAAATATCTTTTTGAAAATCGGAAATTTACAGATTGTGTTCTTCTCATCACACAGAAACTATTCTTGATACGATCATCCATGTCTACCTCCTGATTAGAACAAAGATATTAAACCAACTGACATTAGTCACTCGGTCATTGACCAAACTCTTATGAAACTGTTAATATACAAGTTAAAAACAAATCATGTCACTGTGCACAGTCTGTCATAAGATGGAAACACATGAGAGGCCTTTGATATCAAACAAGCAGAAAGCCACATGCAGTCAGTACCCACTACACAGTACTGCAAAATAAGTCCGTGATGAAGGAATTTTGCTTCTGGCCTGTGTGCAGCTGGGGAAAAGGGCACAACATGGGTTAACACGAGGGTTAGCCGAAGTGTTTTTTGTTTTTTTCTTGTTGCGAGAGCAGGAGACGCTTTGGAGACCTGGAGAACTTGTACTCAAATCGTGTTCCAGCACTTAAGTTTTTATCCCTTCCAATGTTTTTGTAGTTAGCAAACCAGGCTCTCTGTTTTTTCACTTCACCCTTTAACGGACAGGATTGGTGTTCAAAATGGAAGTTGAGGAACCTTGTGATTAATGACACCATGAAAACGGAGAATTATTGGAAGCAAATCAAAACGTTTACTCCATGAACATTAATTCAATATAGTATGCAGAAATACGTGGCTGTGTAATAGACGAATTACTAATTCAAGTGAGGAACATGCGGTTTCAGGCGACATTTCAGGATGAACTTGCCAGAGATTTCAACCAGTGAACTTAATTTGACCTTCTGTAAACTTCTTTTCTGACAAAGGGAAATAATCCGTGTCACAATGTGATGTCC
Source organism: Hippocampus kuda (assembly GCA_901007745.1). Taxonomy (NCBI): domain Eukaryota; kingdom Metazoa; phylum Chordata; class Actinopteri; order Syngnathiformes; family Syngnathidae; genus Hippocampus; species Hippocampus kuda. Next base: position 8,817 of record CAAKHF010007429.1, read on the forward strand.
TTTTTACATGTCATCTCTTTCCTCCAGTCTCTGCAGAACAAAAGCTACAACCACTTTGCTGCCATCTACTACCTGCTGGTGGAGCGGCTCAAGGCCCATCGCTGCAGCTTCCCGGTAGAGCAGAGACTGGATGCGCGCCAGCGGCGGCCCAGCACGATCGCTGAACAGACTGTCGCCAAGGTAGCCAAAGGCTTGTGAATAATCCATAGACGCCATCCTCGCCACCCTGATCAAAGCTCTCTCATTCACACCTGCATCCAGTCGCATTCGTTTATTTCCTCCACCTGCTCTTCTTCTCAGCCTGGCTCTTTCTCACTTGCTGACGCATTCTTTTCTTTTCCCCTCATTTTCCTCAACCCATTTTGTTGCTCGTCAAATTCTGCAAATCACAAGCAGCTCCATTTGTTGCATCACCCGTCAATAGCTGTGATTGAAAGAAAAGACCCCTAACAGCCTTCCTCTTTTCTCTGCAGTCGACTAGCAATTCAGCCCAGGTGGGCTTGCTTCCGCATGGGGTTCGCCTGCTGCGATCCCCCGCGGCTCCTGATGCCTTCACCTTCACCCAGCCCACATGCGCCCTGGAGCAGAATTTCATGGCTGAGGACGTCAACACGCCCAAAGTAGGTCCAATGACACAGTCAGGAGACGAAGCAGCAGGCTGGATTGGTGGGGACACGCATGTCTTTATCAGTCCTGTTTTTGCACGCATGTTTCCTGACCTCACATGACACACAGCCCGAGCACATCCGGCTTTGGTTATGGAAAATGCAGTTATTTCAAACTATCCTGATACGCTCTGACAGTGATTCATTTTGATAAGATCACTCACCGTGAATGAAAAGTGTGTGTGTGTGTGTGTGTGTGTGTGTGTGTGTGTGTGTGTGTGTGTGTGTGTGTGTGTGTGTGTGTGTGTGTGTGTGTGTGTGTGTGTGTGCGCGCATATGCACGCACGTCATGCTCCTTTGAGGGCTCCGGCGTTCGCTTGCATGGTCAACCTGCCAGAGTTCAGATGACTCGTCTTCTTATGTAAGCTCCAAGCCAGTGCGCACATCAGACAGGACAGCTGCCTGTCCTGCACATGTCTCAGACTCAAAAGGCCGTGCGCGCGCGCACACACACACACACACACACACACACACACTCACACACACACATATTTTTTTTCTTATCTGTGCCAACGAGTGACCTTTTTCCCGCTGGCTTGTCATGAGCTGGCAGACTATTAGAGTCCCACTGCCTCTCACATTTTTCAGAGCGAAACGCACACATGTAATTCTCATTTATAACTCCTCAAAATGTATTTTGCAGCACCCCCTGCACAAATGGCCTCAACAAAATGGTGCGTGGTGAGCAGTGCCGTGCAGGGCAGGGGGACAGTAGTGTGTGTGTGCGTGTGTGTGTGTGTGTGTGTGTGTCTGTTATCTGCATGAATGGAGCGCGGTTATGTAAGTGGTCCTGTGATGATGTGACCGAATGTGTTGCCGAGCAAACACACTTGGACAGGAAGCCGCAGCGCTCGACCACCAATTTGTATACTTTTTTTTTTTTTTTTGGTCTTCTCGATGGATTATCAGGCATTCATTCAAGGTTGTTTTCTTTCCCTCCTTATAGTTTTGTTACCCTACTAGTGTCTCGATGACGGTCCCCCTTTGTGTTTCGCGGGCGCGTGAGGCTGTTGAGTAACAGCATTCCAATCCCAGTGCACTAGTGAAAGCAGATGGAGAAAATGGGCGAAGTTGCTGTCTCGACACCAACAACGGGCTGTTATTGCAACAACTCATGTGCATGATTTTGAGTGTCTGTGTCCATGAAAACACAGTTGCTGGCCCTGCCTTCTCCAAAGTTGGTTTTGTGGGTGCAAATAAAAACCTTACATCTCTGTGTGTGTTTTGTATGCTTGACTCTTTTAATAATGATTGAATTAACAAATTCATATTCTGCACTCTTTTCAAGGTAAATGGCTGCTTGCTGGACCCACTGCCTCCCATCACTGTGCTCCGCAAGTCCTCCACCTCGTCTCCTAGCAACATGATGGAGATGTCGATTGATGAGGGCATCGAGACCGAAGAGCCCGACACAGACGAGGATGCGCCCCACCTGTCTTTGGCCTATCTGGCTGCTCGTTTTGGACAGAGGCGTCACACTCTCTCTGAGGTCACTAACCAGCCAGGAACATCAAACCAGGGTATAATTTCAGCTGACCTGCTACACACCTCAAGGTCAAATACCTGTATCGGTAATTTTTGCTCGAGTTTTCTCATTGAAAAGCCTTTTTAATGTCCACCAGGTAAACTGTTTGCTCTGGGTCACAACCCCTCCACGGGCAGCATGGACTCTGACATGGGCTACGACATGGGCTCCATGCACAGCGACCTCGGCTTGTTTGAGGACGCCCCGTCGCTCAATGAAGTGGTGCTGGCCAACAACACGACCTCCCGCGTCCCCCCTCCCGCCTTCCTGAGCACTCGGCCAGCCAACCCAGCAATGGCCGCCCTGACCTCGCAACACAGGGACACCCACAACCGTTCACCCATCAGCTTCAGAGAAGGGCGCCGTGCCTCTGACACCTCACTCACACAAGGTCAGTAGCCCACTCGAAGTCTTATCGGTACAATACTACATGCTCGGTACTCTGCGTGACTGAGACAAGTTCAGACAGAGTGAGCCAGTTCGTGCTGATAGATATTGTGTGACCGGGAAAGTCCGTCGGTGCGGAAGGAGATGAGCTTGACTGCGAGAATAAATAAGTGTCAGTAAACTGTCAGGTCACGTCTCCTCGAATGCTGTCACGAGGCACTGTGGGGAATTTCGGCACTGTGGGGAGTTTTGACTTGCAACGGAGTGCAGATCGGCACAGGAGGAACACACGACACCCCTGCAACAGATGCCCCTTCACACTCTTACCTGCTCATATAACCATATGCTGTATATGGCATATATCGTCTGGATTATTTCTCACACGAGCGTTCACACCCCCTCCCTCCCTATCACCTCCTCGACTCAGCCCCTCTGACGACTCTGATTCACATGATGAATCACCGACTGATATTAGAAGGTTTCAGCCCACATATGTCCCCATCTTCCCATTTCTACCGCTCCCTCTATGCCTCATTTCCCCTAGCACCCACCCCTTTCACCCAGCCCATGTCTTGTTTTTCCTTTCACTTTTGTATTTGCCTCTCTGCAGCACACAATTAGACATGAAATGCATAACTGCGGGTGGATAGCGACAAGACGGAGGGCATTTGGTTAAGAGCAGACCTTTACTCAAGGCCGAATATGGACCAGCATGAAATGAAATGACTTCAGAGATACTCACCGAGTGTACATGTCCTAGCTAGGTCTGCAGCAACATTTTATGACATCGCTCTATGCCCCATCCTGCCATAAAAAAAACAACAATGAAAACCTTGGTGGGGGGTAACCAGGTAGGGAATTCTAAACATCCTCTCTCCCATTCCATATACTGCCTCCCCAATCTTGGCCCACACAGTATAAATCACATGCACTTCAGCCAAGCCAAAAGTACAATTACAGCTTGAAAACATTTGTCTCTCCATCTCTTTATTGACAGCCTGTAATGTGTGCTTGCTCCCAGTTGCTGTTTATTTCTTTCTTTCGCTCAATCTTTTTCTTTTTTTTTTAATCCTCTTCGGGGGGGAGAGAGTTGATGCGGCGGATTCTTTTGCGTCAGACTGCTGACTTGGGTTAGAAATAACTCCCACCACCACAGTGAGTCAGGACCTATCATTCGCAGCCATTGCTCGTCACCGCTGGATGGCTCTTATCAGACACACACACTGTCATATGTCATACTAAAACACCCACAGCAGTTCAGTGACGCGCGTGGAGGGCACACTGTCAGAAGGGGCCATTATGAAGTGCGACTTTGAATATTCTTTTTGTTTGCGCAGGTCTGGTTGCATTTCGACAGCATCTCCAGAACCTGGCGAGGACCAAAGGCATCCTGGAGCTGAACAAAGTCCAGATGCTGGTGGAGCAGATGGGCTCCGGGGAAGTGGCTGCCATGGGCCCCCCAGGACCCCAGCACCACTTGCACAACCTCCTTGAGGTCAGCCGCACTGGACAGTCAGGACGCAAACATACATACACGCATGGCAGACTCGTTCCTTGACAGTTCATCCACTATCCTCACCCCATTTTGCACGGGGGGGGGGCACTTTGGCTGTTGTGTAACCCCAAGAGAGCTGGCCAACTGATTCTTGTTTACTGTGACGCGTCCCCTTGGGGCCTGGGGGCTTCTCCAAAGTGAATGCCGTCATTGTTGAAGGCTGTTAGATTTGGTCAGAGCAGAGACTGTCATCCAATAACCCCAAATCATAAGCACACATACACACTAAATGAGACACACTGTATGGGAACAAAATTCATGGGTTTTCCGGTAAATAAAATCACAAACACGCAGTTAACTCATTCAGTACCAGCCAATTCTGGACCAAGTCTGAAAAGACGTTTAAAAACGTCTTTGGGAGTGAATGAGTTCATAGCCAAAACTGACAATATTTGGTTGTTCCAATGCAGCCCTTTCTTTCACAATACAAGAACACAGCTCCCATGTTTGGGCCCCGTCATCCTTTTAATATCCTCTCATTGACTCACTAATATGTAATCCCTATGGAACATGCCAGTTAGTGAAAAGCATCTGTCTGATCAGTCAACACAAAGGCATTTTGGCAGCACACGCTATGGATAATCCACTTAGACCACGCCATGAAGCACTCAGGCCCTGACACGGCTTTGTTCACCAACACAAGAGGGATGGACACCGAGTGTGTCCTTCAGTTTATGTGTACAGTATGTGTGGAGTCACAGACATCCTGTTTGTAACTTGTCAATGTTTGTGTTGGAAGACTGAGGCAACCAAGCAACAGGAGGCCCCGACCTTATACCAAAGTGGGCCGCAGCCGCCTCTCCTGTCTCGCAGACAAAGTTTGGAGACGCAATACCTCACCCATCGTCTGCAGGTACGCTGATGCAACTTAATTTACATTCAATGGACAAGAGTGTCAACACTTACCACACCTCTTTCAATCGTGTTGAACTGGTTGGACTAATTGTTCAGTTTTGTCATTTTGGAGAATTCTAACATACAGAGGCATCATCACCATTAGCCCTTACGTTTACAATGCATATTGTAAATAACGTCAAGAACGCTGCTACCTCTGGTGTGTGAGCCTTGGCCAACGGGGTGCTGAATACATACAGACATGCTACATTTAGATTGGTGAAGACCGCCATATCTAAGTTCCTACAACATTAGCCACAAAAAACAAATCAAAAGGAGTGTCACTCATAAATCGAGGGACCACTGAATTTCCACTCCTTTGTCTAATGGTCAGATGTCCCAATTACGATGTCCAAACCTCACGATACAATGTTATCAGGATATGACCCCCACAATACGATAATTATCACGATATTGTGGGGAAGTTTGAACTAGAAAAAATGCTCACGATTTTTTTTCACTGTATAAAAACTCAAAATATTATGTAAAAAAAAAAAATCGACGTTTAGTTTTTATATATAAGAGCAGTGACAAAGAAATAGGATTGGCCATTCATTTTTTTGTCAAGTCCTCCTATTGGCTCAGTGGATCAGTGTGGTCTATGTGATTCACAATACAGTACTCTGTTCGAGAGATAACACTCATAACTTAATCTTGAGACACTTACTTGCTCATGCATGCACACAATGTGAATCAAGTCAATTTGGGGACAAACTCAAACATGTTTCGTTCCTCTTCATCTGGTACGGGTCTTAATACCTAAGGTGGTCAAAACATGTTTCATACAAATTAAACTGCACTCATAAACTAACCACCAGAGGGTGCTGGAAGTACACAAATGGAAAATAACGTGGCCTATTTGACAGATACTCCCAGGTGTCGTTACACCCCAAGTCCCAATGCGTTTGTCCATATTTGTTGTTGCTCATACAACACCTCATGTTCATCGAATGGAGGACTTATCTGTAAACAAGTCTTCTGTTTCTTGTATCCAATAGAGCGGCGTTTTGGCAAACAGTCCTGCAAGCTGCCAAATGTACTGTAAGGAGTCCCCCCGAAGTTTAGAGCAACAACTGCAAGAACACCGGTACGTTCTCTCAAGGCACTATTCTCACAATACTCCAAATCGTCTCATTGTATCCCCAACTCAATATTTAGGTTTTTCTTGAACCCCCCCCAAATAGATACTCCCTCTGATCAGGGAAAATATGGTCATAAGCACTCACCTCAGTTTATCGAAAACGCCGCAAATTACAATGCAAGTGAACAGTCTCTTGTTTGAATGAGCGTCAGTGTTAAAGATGGTGTGACGCAAGTGGAGATGGTGTCTTAGCCTTCCGGTAAACTCTGACATGATTACTCCACACTGTTGTGTGCGTCCATGTTCATAATGTAGCTCTGTTATGTTTTAGTTCTGCCCATTCTTCCTATGGATTTACAATTCTCTACATTTCTCCATGGTAGTCATTTTTACATAATGTTCAACAGTGGTTTTACTTGACATACATTTTAATTGACCAGAAATATTGTTTGATATTAATCCAAACAAATGGGCCTGTATGAAATGAAGGTCTCCTGCCTTCCCTTATCTGCAGTGGTGTTAGACACCCTCCCCCCCTCCTCCTCACAACCTAGTAGTTGCGTAATTAGTTTCTCGTACAATCTTAGCATTAGCATTGTTGGCCCACGTTTTTTTTTTTTTTTTTACTGGTCTTTTTTTAAGATTGGCAAATACTGTTTATGCCTTTATATAACGGGTGCATCGTGATATTTGTTCCTGGAAGGGGGCGGGGGGTCATTTGATCAAGTTTTAATTTTAGTACAGTGACAGCCATCTGAAAAATCGAATGATGTCGAATCCGTGGTATGTGTCTCACTCGGCTGTGTTGGTCCTCACAGACTGAACCAGAAGAGGATGTACCTTCAGCAGTCGCAAGGTCTGGGCCTGCCCGTCTATTTCAATCAGATGCAGATCGCTGAAGGGTCCTATGAAACGGGTGGCACCCCTCTCGACCCCGCAGCCGCCCAGAACTCCCCCCAGATGGCGACTGGCGGCCCCCAATCTCAGTCGCAGCCACAGCCCTCGCCGCCATACAGCCACCCCCACAGCCTGAGCCCCCTTCTGGAACCAGGGGAGGGCACTCTTTATGAGCCCTACTTGAGCCACCACCACTATGCCCAGCACGTGCCCCCTGTCCCCCACCTTCAACACCACTCCCTCCACCCCCTCCACCCCCTCCTTCACCAATCACCTCAAGAAACCTCAGTGACCAGACTTGGCTTCTGCTACCCTGGAGAGCAGCAGGCCCAGTGCCCCTCCGCTGAAGCCCTGCCCCCAGGCCAGTATGACTTCCCCCTAGACCTGGGCCGGCTCCCGCCTCCCGTCATCGGAGAGGCGGAGGGCCCCAGGGCAGAGGCCTCGGGCAACCTTGGCCAGCCCGAGGGTGTGATTCTGTCTGAGCTGCAGAGCCCGCACCTTGACAGTGAAATGATGGAGACGGTGGACTCCCAGCACGGCTTTGTGCTGGTCAACTGAAGCCTCGCGTGTGCCCAGTTTGAAGCAGTATTAAGCCCGGAGATCTTGAACGGCAGAGAGATTTGGAGACACCGGCGAAAGCGAAGGGGGAAAGCGCTGATTTTCGTACGATGAAGGAAAACTGAGTTGCATACTTGGAGTGAACCTCTGAGAACCTTTCGTACCAAAATCCCTCCCTTAGCTGACACCCCCACCCACCACCCCCACCGCATCAGACGAGCGGGGAACGGGCCGGTGCAGTCGGAACACTTCTCATGTCGCCGTGGCGAGGCTACTCCAGTGGCAGCCGCCATGGCCCTAGGAAGGACGGCGACAACAACAAAGATGACGATAATGTGCAGCATTTCACACAGAGATGATTTGGAAGTGGGCTCTTTTGGGACTGACTGGCAACCAAAAGCACAAAACGGCTGGCAGAATGGCATTTTGCTTGCGCACAAGATATCGTTGATATCTAGCTTATGGTCCGCGTAGTAGTCTATTTGTTGCCCTCACCAGTATGACAATTCAAGCCGTTTGAGCATTTATTAGTTATTCTTCATATCCATTGTAAAGACCCCCTTAATGCGAATTCTGAGAGTTTCTAAGTACATTCTCAGTGTGTGAAGGTAATTGCTGAAAACGTGCAAATTGGGAATTGCGGTGAGATAGCGTTTTTCACACTTTCATTTTTCAAAAATTTCTTTGAATCCCTCCCCCTGGCTAAAATGGCGCCCAGGGACTCACTTCACTCACTACGAGTCACCCCTCGCCCGGTCTTTATGTATTTGAGTGCCTTCCTTCGCAGCAGTGGTTATTCAGCGCAATTGTGAGAGTTACTGAAGTTGTTATTACTAGTCCCCAACCCTGTTAGCTCACGAGCTAGTTGGTAGTTGGTGCCTCTCGTTGCATCGTGGAAAGCCCCCACGATGACCTAGTGAGATCAATTTCAGCCACTGGAGGCTTTCACCGGATATTTTTGCCGGTCAAACATATATCGGGATGTGTAGGTACAAGAGTAATGATGAGTAGGCTCGCATCCGTTTTTCCAGTCATACTCGTGGTAATTTGATTGACAGCTGAGTGGGTGTGGTTTCAGCAGACACTCCCACAGCATTTTATTTTTTATTTTTATTTTTTTCTGAAGCTTCATTTTGTATTCTTGACAATATTTTTTTCATTGTTCGTCTGTAGCCGTGTGACATTTAGAAGACATTTTTATTTTCACATTACGAGGACTTTTAAAGTCCATGTACTGGTTTTTGTCCTCAGCAGTAGGACACCTCTGGCATATTTATACATTTATTCAACATTCAGTAGTGAGTGCGCTTATTTATGACAGAAAACTGGTGCACTGTGAATAATATCAATTAGATATCCTAATTATCCATCTTAAGGTCCCTCTACTATTACGAGCACACTCTTTGCCATCACTAGAAGGACAACTTTAGTCTCTGACTAGGACAGCCACATGTTACTCGAAAGGCAGTAGTTAAAAACAGCCTGCTCCCAGTATTACGAGTGGAGGGCCAGATTGACTAGAACTGGTTGAAATACTTCATTTCAGTAGTACTACTAGCAGCACAGAGTTGTCAAATGGCTTTCCATCTCGCCGTTCGAGCATTTATTTGCAGTGGTTCAGATTTCGTCATAATTCACTGCACTAGTAGGATATGAACTAAATGCTCAAATGACTCAAGGCGACGAGTGAGACCAATGAGCAAACTGGGACACGGACCTTAAAATGGATATCAAGGATATGGATTACCAGTAAGTGCTCAAACGGCTTGCCATAGGTACTGTTGTTGTTCTGCTAAAAGATGACGCCTTGGACAACAACCGTAAGTAGCCTTTAGACACTTTTTAGTGGCAAGAGAAGACAATGGCCCTCATTACATCACGAAACACAATTTCAGGTATCGCTTTTGCCCTCTCGCAGGTCGGACAGTGGCGGGCACCGTGCTCGTCTTGACCACTTGCAACACTAACAATGAGACAGTATTTTGACGGGAGGACTCGCCGAGTGGATGACGACGCACAGAACATTTCTCTCGTCAGTGTTTTCCTTTGCAACTACTGAACTAACACTACTGACAGGCTTCTCCACTCTCAAGCACGAGGAGCGCTTGATTTGCGGCTCACGGTGAATAAGGACTCCCGTAGTGAATGTTTGGCGACAACTTATTTTTAACCTTTTTGTGGCAATACTGAAGCAATATTAATCCTCTGTGATGACCATGAAGATGATGATGATGATGATGCACCTCATCTGTGCGGCTCGCTCTCATCTGATACGTCATGCGGAATTGATGACATCAGGTGCGCAGATGTGAGAGGGGTCTTTTTTTTAGTTTGGTTGGGGGGTTTTTTTGGTTGTTTTTTTTTTTTTTTTTTTGCACAAATCGGAGCGAATGTCACGTGACTGAGAAGGACGAGACGCTTTTTCGTGAACGAATGTAACGGATGACGCCCCTCGTAACCGCTTTTGGGACGGACAATCAAGGGGCCGTTGGGATGAGAGACACTTATTTTATTCTTTAGTTTTAGCAGCACTCAGACTGTGATGAATACAGTAGAAGTATCGTTCCGACAGGTGACATTTTAAGTCTTTGTGTGCGCGTGCGTGTGTGTGTGTGGTCAAATCAAATTGAAAGTGATTTTTGTTTTTTGTGTGTGTGTTTTTTTTTTTTCCAACGAAGTCAGGTGTCTTCAGTACGCCAACCGTAGCAACAATGGCGGACTTCAAGGTCAAATTCACCATTAGGATCGTTCACATTATTTGAATATCAAGAGCAATAGACACCCATCACCCATGACCGAGGACTATTTGGGGCCAAGCTGAAAAGTAACCAAAGGGAGGGGATTCAATCCCCAAGATTTTTAGGACAGCCATAAAGATACAAGAAAAAAAAAATTGTCAATTTACAAAGAGCTCATGTTGGAAGAGTATCAATTTTATGATAGTCATACATTCATGAATAAAGTTCTCGTTTAAAAAACGGTGCAGTTACTGGGAAAAAAAAACATGTTAAAATTCTACAGGAAAAGTCGAAGTAGTACAGTGATCCTCTCACTTATCGTGGTTAATGGGGACCGAGACCTCCCACGAAAGAGGAAAATCCGCGCAATAGGTAAAACACAACACATAAGACAGACAGTCGTGCAATCTCAACCACTTTTTCTGCATACACTTGGTTGTTTGAAGCAGTTTCTAGATGAAGGGGAGAGTATCAAAAGTGTCCTTTCACCAGTGGATCAGAAACATGCTGAAAATGTGCACACGTCTGCTACAAGCTAAGTTAGAAAGCAAACACGAAGCTGACGAAAAAGAGATTGGCTCTCCTGTTCCACGTAAATCCGCTTCAATTCCAAGCCGCGACTCCCAGTTCCACATATGCATCGGCACGCTGCGCTGACGCTCCTTCTCATCGTCGGCTCCGCAAGTCATCCATCCATCCAGTCGCAGACTGTCCCAACAGCACCGACATTTCCGCTGAACAAAGCGGGGCTGTCCAGCAACGACAGTCAGATGACGCCGACATTCCTCCCAATCAAAATCAGTGTCGGTACACACGTGCTGCAGAGAAGACATAAAATACATTAAACATATACATTTAGTACTGTATATGTTGCTCGATGTGACTCGCTATTTTGCTGATTTTTTGCTGCCTCTCCCATTTTGATGAATGCTTTTGAAAAATCCGCAATGCACTGAAACTGTGAAAATTGAACCGCAGAGTAGCGAGGGATCACTGTACATTCAGAAGTTCAGAATGTAGTCTTGCATTGAAAAGGTCGCAATATGATGACAGAAGTCGGAAGGGTAATAAAATAGTAATTTTTCTTTTACAATTGGCATTAAACGGGAAGAGCTTAACGTAATGTAACAAGTCCTAAATTTACTGGGCATAAAAGGCTTCATTTTTGGTGGCGGAGGGGCGGTAGTGGTCATTTTTAAAGAGTGAAGTCGCATAATATTACCATATTAAATTACATTTTTTCGAGAAAAGTCACAGTTGTACAACAGAGTTGTAATTTTACGTAGTCTGAATGTTTTTCACAGAGTTGCCGGTTCACTGGAATAAATTGACAATTTTACAAATGCACATTTTTCCAAAACAAATTTGTCATATTTTGACTCGGGTCATAAAATTACGAGAAAAAAAAATTCAAGAAAAGTCACAATCTTTCTTATTCTTATGAAGGACTTCATTCTCATAGAAAGACACCTTGATTTCTTCACTTGGATATTAATTTATGAAAATGACTCCATTGTTAGGTTGTCAGCGTTCTCCTAAAACTTTCCTTGGGAAAATCACAAATAACTTCTAACGTCACAATTTTGACATTGACTGGTTAAAATTACAGTTTGACTATTCACAAAAAAATGAGGACTTTTTCTATGAAAATTCCGACTACTTCTAACGTTACAGTTTTCACATGGAGTTATTAAATTCCGACATTGTTGACATTTATACTCTTCTCGTAAAATGACAACTACTGTAACACTACAATTTTGTTAGGTTTCAACTTTGTCGTATTTTGCCTTTATTGTCCTTGCACGACAATTTTGACATTCCCTTCAGATTACAACTTTACCACATGATGACTATTCTCATAAAAATTCAGACTTTTTCTTCTGAAGATTGTGGCTATTCTTATAACCTTACAATTTTAACATGCACTTTTGAAAATGGCAACTTTGTCAACATGTCACCATTATTCTTTTTGTTTGTTTGTGTGTGTGTGTGTGTGTGTGTGTGTGTGTGTGTGTGTGTGTGTGTGTGTGTGTGTGTGTGTGTGTGTGTGTGTGTGTGTGTGTGTGTGTGTGTGTGTGTGTGTGTGTGTGTGTGTGTGTGTGTGTGTGTGTGTGTAACATTGCAATTTTAACATTCACTTATTGAAATCATCACATTCTGACCATTTTCTCGAAAAAATACTCTGAGGTTACAATGTTGATATTCACTCATTGACTTAGAACAGTAATAATGACTTTCCCCCTCATATTTTGGCGTTATTTTTTGTGAAATGACATTTTTCAATTGGCACTTACAAATACTTCATTTAATCGACAACTAGACTCTGGTATGTTTTTGGTTTCCTTTTTTGTCTTTTTTTTTTAGGAATGGACTACGAGAATATAATACAAGATTACATGAGTTCATCTTCCATTTTCTCACCCTGATGTTGCCATCGGGACGGTAAAAATTGGTCATGCCAGCAATAACAACCGACGCCGCAATGCGTTGCGGCCTTAAGAGACCGAAAAGGGTGCGCAAAGTACTCAATTGTTGTGTTCATATTGTTCTGGGACGGCTCGGGTGTACTGAACAGAGATGTATTACCACAGGCGGAGGACATGAACTCACATTTGTTTGAAAAAGTGTACAAATGAGCGTTGACTAGAGCCACCTGGTAGCGTTTGTATTCTGTGTGCCTTTTACTTTTTACATTTCAATGATGGTGATGAGTTGTCGTGATTAGCATTTGTTTTGTCATGGTTTTTCGCCCCGCCCCCGCCCCCACCCCCACTTAAGTGAGTGGAAGCAGTTTCCACAAAGGTACAAAAGCCAAAGTCCCTCAATACTTGCTGCCATCTTTGTGATTTTTTTTAAAACAAGGTTTATTTTTTTTGTTTTAACTTGTTGGCTCGGTGGCCGCACGTGTCAAAAGTATTCTAGCAATATATTTGTGTATAGGTGAAGACTGAAGTCATAAGGAGAGTAGTTGTTGATACATTACATTCATTTCACATATACCCCCCCGCCCCGCTGTTGAAGCAACAACATGAAATAAAGACTTTTCTATATTTCCTCCTCATTGTTGTCAGCCACACATAAGCTAACTTGCTGTTGAGATTAAAAAAAGTTTATGGAACAGCTTTTTGCTGCCTTGTCTCCTTTGTGTCTAACTACACTCCTAAAACCACGTTAATGGGAACACTTTTTGTCTTTGTAGAAGTAAAAAAAAAATTTGAATTGGAGGAAAAGAACCATGAACACATTTTAGATTTTCCCGAGACAAAAGTAACACACAAGTAAAAGTGCCTGCTAAATCCAGTACTTATGATACAGAGGAGCCCCTGAATTTGTTTTTCTCTTGTTCCGCACTCTTCATTTACATGACCTCTACTTACGAACGTCTCATCATACAAAGTTTTCAAGTTATGAAATGCCTCAACAGGAAATATTGCCTCTAGTTATGAAAGAAATTTCAAGATACGAAAGGTAAAAATACAGTATGGGTTGCTAGTTGCGGCAGTTTCTTGAACGCAACATACTTAGACTGGCATACAACATATACAGTGCGTGCATCTGCAATTCACTATTCCTGGTAATCACCCTGGCATCCCATTGGCTAAGAGGGACCTCGACCATTTGTGTCTGTGTCGATAGATTGATGTGTGTTTATGCAACGTCCTCGTCATTCGCCTTTCGGGCCATGAGATGTTCCGATAGGTTTACATAAATGTGAATCCCTAGAAAAAGTGTTCACCGGTCGGGCGATTGCTCACTGCTTGATGTTTTCCTTGGACATTTTCGAAGGACTTAAAATCCAACAAAAGCAGACGTCCTTTGCAGTTCTTCACAAAACGCCAGGTTAAAAACCACTTCTGAGAGAGAACATGAAGAGGACAAAAAACGATGAGGACTAAGATTAAGATATCCTTTATTTGTTCCGCAATGGGGAAATTTACAATTGACGCGGTGAAAAGTTAAGTGATTTTTATTCTTTGTTTTTTTGCATTATGCACAACTCTCATTTATTGTGCAATAATCTAATTTGTAACATGTATTTGGTACGTATTTTTATGCTTCAAGAAACTTTTATTGCTGAATTTTAGGGGGCTTGGAACGGACTGAAGGACACGTCTTGAATCATATTTATTTTTCACAAATGAAGGTTTCTGTGAATGTGGATATGAACTGGTTGGGTGTGGGTACCTCGAACAAGGTTAAGAACCACTGTGATACATGATCGTTTTTTTCAGTGAAAAACACCTTAATATACATGGTTGTTTTATTCGGTAAAAAAAGCCTTACTATACATGGTCGTTCTCGGCAAAAAACGCCTGATTATACATGGCCGTTTTATTCGGCAAAAAACGCCTTACGATACATGGTCGATTTTGCTCAGCAAAAAACGCCTTACTATACATGGTCGTTCTTCTAGGCAAAAAAACGCCTGATTATACATGGCCGTTTTATTCGGCAAAAAAAGCCTTACTACACATGGCCGTTTTATTCGGCAAAAAACGCCTCAAAAAACTACCATGTACACTAGGGCGTTTTTAGCCCAAAAAAACGACCATTTATAGTCAGACATTTTTTAGCCGAAAAAAACGACCATGTATACTAAGGCATTTTTAGCTGGAAAAAAACGACTATGTATAGTAAGGAGTTTTTTGCCGAAAAAAAAAACGACCATGTATAGTAAGGCGTTTTTAGCCCAAAAAAAACCGACCATGTATAGAGTAAGGCGTTTTTAGCCGAAAAAAACGACCATGTATACGAAAGCGTTTTTTAGCCGAAAAAATAACGACCATGTATACGAAGGCGTTTTTTGCCGAAAAAAACAAACCATGTAAGTGAGGCGTTTTTTTTGCCGAAAAAAAACGACCATGTATAGTAAGGTGTTTTTAGCCCAAAAAACGACCATGTACACGAAGGCGTTTTTTGCCGAAAAAAACAAACCATGTATACTAAGGCGATTTTAGCCCAAAAAAAAACACGCGTTTTTAGCCGAAAAAAACGACCATGTATACTAAGGCATTTTTTGCCGAAAAAAACAGTGTATACTAAGGCGTTTTTAGCCCAAAAAAACGACCATGTATATATACTAAGGCCTTTTTAGCCGAAAAAAAAATGACCATGTATAGAGTAAGGCGTTTTAAGCCCAAAAAAAACGACCATGTATAGTAAGGCGTTTTTAGCCCAAAAAACAACCATGTATAGAAAGGCATTTTTAGCCGAAAAAAACGATCATGTATAGTAAGGCGTTTTTAGCCCAAAAAAACGACCATGTATAGTAAGGCGTTTTTTGCTGAAAAAAACGACCATGTATAGTAAGGCATTTTTAGCCCAAAAAAACAAACCATGTATATATACTAAGGCGTTTTTAGCCGAAAAAAAACTACCATGTATAGAGTAAGGCGTTTTTAGCCCAAAAAACACGCGTTTTTAGCCCAAAAAACGACCATGTAGAGACAGGAGTTTTTTGCCGAAAAAGACGACCATGTATAGTAAGGCGTTTTTAGCCCAAAAAAACGACCATGTATAGTAAGGCGTTTTTAGACGAAAAAAAATGACCATGTATAGGAAGGCGTTTTTAGCCCAAAAAACGACCATGTATAGACAGGAGTTTTTTAGCCGAAAAAAACGACCATGTATACAAAGGCGTTTTTTGCCGAAAAAGACGACCATGTATAGTAAGGCGTTTTTAGCCCAAAAAAACGACCATGTATAGTAAGGCTTTATTAGCCCAAAAAAATGACCATGTATAGTAAGGCGTTTTTAGACGAAAAAACACGACCATGTATAGTAAGGCGCTTTTAGCCCAAAAAAAGACCATGTATAGTAAGACTTTTTTTAGCCATAAAAACCGACCATGTACAGTAAGGCGTTTTTTGCCGAAAAAACAAACCATGTACACTAAGGCGTTTTTAGCTGAAAAAAAACGACCATGTATAGTAAGGTGTTTTATAGCCGAAAAAAAACAACCATGTAGAATAAGGCGTTTTTAGCCGAAAAAAACGACCATGTATACTAAGGCATTTTTAGCCCAAAAAACGACCATGTACAGCAAGGCGTTTTTAGACGAAAAAAACTACCATGTACAGGAAGGCGTTTTTTTGCCGAAAAAAAAAACAACCATGTAGAGTAAGCCGTTTTTTGCCGAAAAAAACGACCATGTATAGTAAGGCGTTTTTTAGCCCAAAAAACGACCATGTATAGTAAGCGTTTTTAGACAAAAAAAAACGACCATGTATAGTAAGGCGTTCTTTGCCGAAAAAAAAGACCATGTATCGTAAGGCGTTTTTAGCCCAAAAAAACGACCATGTATTGTAAGGCGTTTTTAGTCCAAAAAAACGTGCGTTTTTAGCCCAAAAAACGACCATGTATAGACAGGAGTTTTTT
>CAAKHF010007430.1:5291-23076 GCA_901007745.1 Hippocampus kuda
GAAAAGAAAGTCTGCATGCGCTTTGAACTAAATTCATACCACACGCTTTTCGGACACCATGGTGTGACCCACCGCCTCCGTTTCCTCTCGATTTGTAGTGCAATGAATCAGAATGGAGGAATAGGTTAATGCGCGAATCCTAAACAGCTATTTGATCCTGAACTGAGCTGTCAAAGGCTACACATCGGGCTGTGGCTGTGGCCGCAGCGTTGGCTTTCCAGGAAAGTTTAGGGTCATGCTTCTTGAAGTATGAGGGGAACTCGAAGACAACAGGTAACTATTCCATCTGATCATCATGAAAGGGGGATTCCGTCGTACGCGGTGCTTTTTCAAGGTTTCTCATTTTGCAAACTCAACACAGGATTGTCCAACTTCAGAACTGTAAGGTGGCTGTGATCAGTCGCCTATGCCACTTAATCAGACATTTCTTGTGTTTTTACTTAAAAAAAAACGACAACAACAACAACAACAGAAAAAGCAAGTACTGTAGCAAATATTTGTGTTCTTGGAGGTGACACTTCCCTACGGGGAAGTGTAATTGACACCAAATCTGCGCTACACTCTTGTGATCTGTATTCCCTGTGTACGTCTTCTGGTGTTTGCAAAGGCACGTTTGTGTAACAGACGTGCTGCATGCATGGAAAATCTTTGCCTGTGGCTTGTCTTCTGGAGCTGCCACTCAGAGATTAAGGAGTGGAACATGGCAAGTCATCGGTACGCCTGAGCGGCACGGAGGACACCGCCATGTGCGGCGCTGCTCACCGTATGTCTTCCTCATTGGCGAAGATGACGACTGCCCTGGAGTGCTGAGTTTCCAGCAGTTGTTGGATGGCCTTGTCATAATCCTCCATCTTGGGGTTGTGCGGGATTTTCAATGACTGGGCAACGCAGATTCCACCTAATAAATGGAGAGAGTTTAAAAAACGATAAGGCATCGGGTAGAGTCTCTGCTATTCTGTCACAGATATATGAATACACGCAAAAGGCCTTGGGCCACAACAGCTTCTTATGTGGAAATTCTTCCCAAATAAAAGGGAAGGACAGCAGAAATAATGTGGAGAAGTATTGGAGCTTCGCAATGATTAAACAACACGCATACACATTCACTCAACAGTCACGATATTAGGTACACCTGTCACCATCATCTCGTGCAAAGGTTTCTATTGAAAGGGCCACAATGGATTTTTTTTAAAAGAGATGGATGGGCCGGGTGAGATTGATAAGGAATGAAAAATCATTCAAATCTGTAAAATATCAATGGCGTCAGGCTGAATCCTTGCTCCTCCAGAATCATTACTTTTCGGGAGACTCACAAAAATGACATGTGTGTTCACCTGGTTACTGTGCGTCATGAAAGAGAGCAAGCCATTTTATTTCAGTCAATCAATTGTAAAAAGAGCACACACACATGTGGACTGATCAATATAGTAGAGATTTGTGAAAAAATTCAATTCAAAAATTGACCAAAATTTGTCAAAGGGGGGCCTGCGATATGCAAACATACATCATCCATTCATCCATTGTTTCAACCGCTTACTGTTCACAATAAATCAATATATTATAATCTATGTGAAGTTGTATATATTTATTTGGTATCTCAAATTATTTTGTTCTTATAATTTATATTCAATTAATAAATTGTGGGAAGGAGGTCAACTGGTTAGCACGTCAACCTCACAGAGCAGAGGTGCAGGGTTCAATTCCGGCCCCGGCCGTCCTGTGTGAGGTCGCCATGTTCTCTCCGTGCCTATGCAGGTTTTATCCTGGATACTCCGGGTTCCTCCCACATTCCAAAAACATGCATGGTAGGTTGACTGGGTACTCCAAATTGTGTGATTGTGGTGTGACTGTGAGCGCGAATGGTTGTTCGTCTGTGTGTGCCCTGCAATTGGCTGGCAGCAAGCCCAGGATGTACCCCTACTGCCCCAAGACAGCTAGGATAGACTCCAGCATGCACGACACCTTTGTGAGGATAAGCGGATTAGAAAATGGATGGATGGATAATAAATTATGTTAATACTTGACTCAGCTTTACTTATGCAGTATAGTGCTTTCATAATAGCCGCATCTGTGACAAAGAATGAAATAACACTGGTCAATAGCAAATGTTTTACCGATAAAAGCTTGCGCAATATGGATTTTACCACGCATTAATTCATAGCTGACATTTCAGAAAAAAAAATCCACTATTTGCCAAACCTAACCCTTAAGTCATACATCTTACTAAATATATTACGATATGTTCCATACAATTATTGTCATTATTATTATAATTATGATTATTAGTAGTAGTAGTAGAGGCGGCCCGGTAGTCCAGTGGTTAGCACGTTGACTTCACAGTGCAGAGGTACCCGGTTCAATTCCAGCTCCGGCCTCCCTGTGTGGAGTTTGCATGTTCTCCCCGGGCCTGCGTGGGTTTTCTCCGGGTACTCCGGTTTCCTTCCCATGTTCCAAAAACATGCATGGCAGGCTGATTGAACACTCTAAAAATTGTCCCTAGGTGTGAGTGTTGAGTGCGCATGGTTGTTCGTCTCTGTGTGCCCTGCGATTGGCTGGCAACCGGTTCAGGGTGTCCCCCGCCTACTGCCTGTGGATGGCTGGGATGGGTTAGGGTTCATATGTACATATGCCCCTCGTGAGGATTAAGCGGTTCGGAAAATGGATGGATTAGTGGTAGTAGTCATAGTAGTCATATGTAAAACTGATGTGCAACAGAAAAAACAAGGCCAAATTTTGAAACGGTGCAAAAAAAGTCAGCTATGAAGGTTTAGTTGTATCTCTGATAGAAAAATGTCGACCTGTGTAATTAATTAGGCATTACAGTTGATTTAATAAGATAAGATATCCTTTATCTGTCCCACACTGGGGAAATTTGCAGTCTACAGCAGCAAAATTGGGGGGAAAGGAAAAAAAACAAAGTGTTTCATTGCACAAAATAAATGTTTCTGAAAAGAACTGTACACCGTTCAATATAAGTGCAATATAAAATAAAGCATTAAAGAAATGGTTTCATAAAATGAGTGTCAAATGAATATATAAAATGATTTTACGATCTTCATTGCATTTTTTTTTTAAATTTCCAAAAAAACAATTAACTAAGTACTTTTCGAGAAAACAAATGCATCTATATTTTTGGAACGTATGAAAGTGAATGTAAAAACACATTTTAGAGGAAAATTCTAAGTGAATGCAGGAAATGAAAAGGACTCCTGATTGAGAAATACTTTCCATTTTAGTTCTACGGTGTGTGTGCTTGATATTAATGTGCTTTTCAAATCCAATAATAGCAATCATTTCATCGTCAAAATAGTGGACGTGGCCTGTCTGCCTTTTCAGATTCATGGGCAAGACGTGAAATGGGGCAGCGAGCAGCCAAGCTAACATTCCGATTGCGCAATCTCCCACTAACTGGGTTGTGAAGGCTTGTCACTGGCAAGTGCCTATTTCTGTCTCTCTTCATATCTCCGACATCACGTTTTCAGACATTTTCAACACGCACACTCATTTTCCAAAGTCAGGCTAATGTATTTAATGTTACAAATTTAATTAGGCTGATCGCATAAAACAGCAGCTACAAAAAAAAAATAAGCATGAGGTCAGTGGCGGATGCTGGTCTGTCAAGGAGCGGAAGCTCAATTTCAGCCTACATCATAAAATGTGTCTGTTTATTTATACGTGAATTCTACTCTGCGTTCCTTTTCAAGAAAATGATCTGTGACCCTGTCATACCAACAAGGCGTCTTTTCCAGGGTCTTAACGGTGGTGATATAAGTCTGTCTGCGAACACAAACAACGACAATAAAACCCACCAGAAATAAAAGATTAATTTGTCGCTAGTCGTTTTCAACAATGAGAGTGTCGTAAGATGATTAGAAGAAGTGTCCACTTCAACTCAGAACAGAATGAGAATTGGAAAATGCTCCCACAGCTGCCTTCACCAAAAGATCGGTGATTGGCTCATTTTGGAGTCAATCAAAATGAGATTCAGCCTCAGACAGATCATCCAATCATCATGCAGAAAAGATGAGCGTCCTGGCCAGCCCATAAACGTCCACTGCCCATAGACTCCCAGTGACGCTGAGCGTCCGACGGGCGGGACAAAACCAGCATTTATCCAATGACTCGTCTCTTCATTGCATTGGGACAACCTACCCTGAACTCTCTCGACGAAATTCAACGAACACGCGGGGGAGAGGAGGCCGCTCTTCCCCCAACAGATGTGACATCTGTTCAAATTTAGCTGCACTCAAACATGCAAGACATTATGTCTTAACATTAATAGTTTCGCAGAACTGGAAATGGGATCTGTAAGTGACCAACGAAGACCAACACTGGTAAAAAACTACTTTCAACATCAAGTCAGAGAGTAACCCGTTCTTTTTCAAATGAGTGATACACACGTAAGCACCGGCACCACTTAGTGCAGTCATTTAACAAGTGGCATATGGAATACCGGTAAGTAAGGAAATCAGATTGCGATTGTTCCCAAATATTTTTATCGTTGTTTTTTTATTTATTTATTTTTTTACCAGTTTGGAATGCCACCACCACTCAGATTTGGAAATCTGACACTTATGTTAGAGCAGACATGACCCTCAGGCACAACTCACTGCTTTGCCGAGCCCTGACCTCATGACATCTAGTACAAGAGCTACTTTTGAAATTCTTCCATTTGGATTGATAATAATTCATTGATAATTTTGTGCAATGAAAAACTTCCCCCCCCCTACTCCCCTCCAATTTTAGACTTCAAATTTCCCTAGTGTGGGACAAATAAAGGTTATATTATTTTATAAATACAACAAGGTGTTTTTTTTGTTTGTTTTTTTACATGTTTCTGTGCTCGGTGTCACACTACTGCATTTCCTCATACCAGAAGCCTATTGTAATGAATTGCCCCTCCCTTGCATCTAAATAATGCACACACCTCACAGTATGCCGCACAAAACCGATGCAAATTACAACTACAACATTGTAACAAACATATTGCTAACCTAATTGTCATTGTTAATTGTTCATACAGCTATTGTCTTGTTTGCGCGAGTGCATCTCATAAATTGTCTTGTGAATGATTTTTTTTCTTTCCTTTTCTTTAATCACAGTTTGGCACTGACCGACAAAGCAGAGCGACACGCAGTAAATCACACACCACACCTGATTCGGTGCCAAGATCTTTTGCACGAGTGAGAGGGATGAAACAATATCCGTGACAACAAATCCGATAATCCTCACCAACAGGGACATAAAGTTACAGATTTTATGTTATGGATTTGTCATTGCCTTTTTATTGAAAGACATTATCTGATGGCGTACCCTCATCCGATCGCCTCGTACGTGCAGTAATCACAAAGAGAATACGAACGCTGACGATAAATCATTTTTTGACAGGTCACCGCTAATCAGTTTTCACACGATCAAGGGTATTGGCCACACACACTCTGTGTTCTTTGCTAACGGGCAGCCGACACTTCTGGAAGCACACGTTGCCACAAACTACCATTTGTTATGGACTAAGAGAGCAATAATGGGTTCACGTAAAAGGCTTCTAAACAAATAATGCAATCACCTGTGGGATTGTACCACCATGGGTCCTCTTGGTCAGCAGCTCGCCTTCTAAATCAACAGCGAGCATTACCAAAACCAATTAAAATTTCTCCCACTCAAGTAACTTAATAGCCTAGCCAACATCTTCGTTTGCGTTTCTCTGAGTAGACAGATAAATGGAAGTAAACTCCTAATTGCCAGTCTCCTCTGGCTCATTACTTTGATACAAACCGTTTTGGGCTAGCAGACCGTGCATCTGCAGTCCGGGTGCTTTTTTCGTACGGCAGCCGTAACAAAATGACAATTTCTGAACTCTGCCTCTTTCTACGAATCGACAGACATGGACTTTTTTTTTTTCTTTCATAAAGAACAGATTCCGTAAGTGCCTGGAGACCTGTGGGATGACTGCTGTTATCCCCCTAAGTGGACTAAACCTAAACATAGGGAGCCCGCCAATGTGTTTGGCTCTTGCTTAAGGGCTCGCAGCATCCTGTTAAATGGAAACGAGCTGGGTGTCATTTGCGCCGAAAAGTCAGTGTTGTAGGTCTCCCAGGGATGACGCCAAAGCTCAGCCTCTGCAAAGAGATTACAGTTGAAAGCTCATATTATGACAGCAGAGGCACTCAACATCTGATTCTAGCCCATTTGTCGCACCTTTCTTGAAATGGCCAATCTCTCTGCAGGTTGTTATCATAGCCATTCACTCCACAAGCAAAAAAAAAAAAAAACCCCCAGAAAACCATCATATTATACTGAGAGCTCAGGTCTCATGAAAAAGCATGAAGTCCATAATGACAAAAACTCCGCTAGCCCGCAGTGCAGAGTTATGGTTCTATAACAGCCGTGAACCAAAATATATTACAGCTCGCATTGGTCAATAATGCAGAATGAGAGCGAGCGCTGCAAGGACTGATCAAGTTTAGAAGCCGATCTCGTCTTTTGAGTGGACTGGTGTGGGCCAGCTGTTGCGAGACGCCGTCTAAATTATTGAATGGCTGCGGAACACTTCATCCGTCTGTCCGTCAGTCAAGTAGTCAGAGAGGCAGGCCTGATGAAAATTCAAGTGCCGTATCTGTACTTGCAGAGTGCTGGGGTGTATGTCAGACCACCTCCGCCTGTCACTGCAAGGAGAAAGGGGAAAGGGAGTCCTGGGTGCCGACAGACGGCTGGAAAAAAACTGAGCAGGCTGATGTAAGAAATGTCAACTTTCCCGGCCTCACGCCGTCTTCCACGTTTTCCTCACCGTGATACTATTTTCGGTCAGCCAGGGATGGGAACGATCGGTTTAAGTCACAAGAAAACTCTTCACTAAATATTTGAATCGGGATCCAAACTATCGGACACATTGGAAACTATTTTCAACCCTCTTAACCCGTTCACTCCCAAATGCTTTTCAGACACAAATAAACATCAAAATCAGGTGTCATCGGTTGCCCTTTCAAAGTGATCAATCATCATAATTCTAAGAAAATAAAAAACATTTTGTACAAGTTGCAGAACAAAGGGGTAGATTTCTTTGTGAAAAACTATTTTGAATTACTCTAACGATCAGTCACTATGGTAAGAGATCCTACATTTAATATTTCGATGGAGGCCTGCACACAATGGATGACAAAAACATGCCTCTGAACATGTGTCTGTCAGTTCTACTACGATACAGAATTTGTTGACTCAATTTTCAAAGAACACTGTATCTTCCCTCCTCACTTTGCTGATTTTCAATTTTCCTTTTCTCTTGGCCCTTTCAGCCATTTGCATTCACTTTTAATTCATTTTCTACTCACTGTGGTATTTTTTTTTTAAAACACTCAATGTGAAGAGATGCCTTGCGCTTTTCACAGTCTAAGGTGGTGCGTTCGTCACAAAAACGACATCTCAGGAATCGATTCCCTGCATTTATTGGCCAGTGAGAGCATTGGTCATATCTTGGCTGATCTTCCACCATAGCAGACAGTAGCGATCTCCTTCCAGGAGCCTTGTACCAAACCTCTGCATCAGAGACTTTGCCACTATCCTTGTGAAATTGAGTAGATCAATGTTGCCTCCCAAAACTGATCGGTCAAAGAAATGACAACGTATGAGTGCACTGCTGAGAGACCACGAAGCGACAGGCCACCATCGCTTCTTGGACCTGACTGTGATGTTGTATCTAGAGACCTGTTGCTCACGACAGTCCACACCTGCCATGTGTTACACGGTTGGATGTATGTCTAAGACATGGGAGTCACACAAAGCATCCTGAGTTTGAACTGCCATCATATGCATTGCAACGTGCGAGATTATTCTCCAAAAATCAAAGAGCCTCTTCGGATTCTGGTTTCACCTGAGGAAAGGAAAGGAAATTTCCTTTGAGCAAGACGATCCAGAAGTACTAAAAGGATAGGTTGTTCGAATCCCCAAAACAGTGGGGAAATGGGACCTTTAATTTGCAATTAGCAAAGGTAAACCCCGGCCAACCTTTAAAAGAGGAAATAAGATCATACGTGGCAGCAACATTTACAGCAACAAGTCATCAATCAAGTACCGACTGCGCGAGGAAACACTCGAGATTAGGAAGGCGACAATAGAGAAGAAAAGTAAGCAACCTATAATTTACGCCATAAGAAAATAAAGTGCCAACTTTAAATTTAAGAGAGACTACTGGGTGCAGTCAATTTCCACATGCACGTCACGGTTGGTACAAATCACAGCATTGATTTTGGGGCAACCATCACCAAGTACCGGTAGTTAAGACCATCGCCTCGCATCGTCACCGTGGGAACTCCTTGCTGTCCTTGAGTCTGAGGCCCACACCCGGTCTTCCGTGTCTTTGCTGTGTCCACGACTGTAATGTGTCCAACGCAGAGATCAAGGTTTGTGTACGTGTGTGTACGTGACAAATAAAGATGATTATTATATTCCATCAACGTAGGTTTTTGCCTCTGAAGTAGCTATCACTGTTGGCGACAACCAGATTGAAATAAGTATGACAAGAACGCATAGATCAAAGAATCCCTTCTTATAGTAATTACATGCTTGGGACTTGGGCAATAATCGCCATCGCGAGATGATGTCGGTGAGGAAGAGCTGTGTCACATTCATTTTACACAGTGCTCTCTTCTATGTTTGAAACAAAGCCCCTTTTCATCTGGCGCTGATGCGATGAAGTTTTCCAAAAGGTGAAGGAAAGGTGGCACAACGAAGGTTAAGTAAGTTTTGACTTTCCAGAGAGACCCAAAGGTCTTTCTTGGGCTTTTCTGATGCATCTTTGCAACTTAACAAGGTGCAGCCCCAACAAATGAAAGGACACCAAAGTCAAAAGAACATTAAAAGCAGGAAGACTCCAGCGTGACCATATCATCCATCCATTACTTTACATTTTGCTTTAGTTGCCTTTTTTTCTACACTCGCGTGACGAGCCAGGATGTGGAAACGAAACGTGAGCTGCATGAGGCTCATTTGCCACTCATCTTCACATGACGCCTTTCTCAGTGACATGAATGCATCGTGTTTAGAAATGTTTCCGTTGAAACTTAAATGTGTGGAACCTTAAGTCATGTAAATTTTCATTTTAGATTAGATTAGATTACCTTGATTAGTGCAGCAATGGGGAAATTTGCATCACCAGCAAGAGTGGATACAAGAAAGAAAAAGGAAAAAAAAAAGAGACTGACAGTATAATGTAAGGAAAACACAGAAAATGTACCCATTGTATGAGCTCAAGCACATTAACATAACATGAACGTGTCCACGGTGCAGAGGGAAGAAGAGGCTCACACGGTGCTGTCTGGTGGTCGTGCTGTTAGTCACGACTCGATATAAACAGCGGAGGTATTGCCTCCCGAAAGTCCCTTTCATGCCAGGTAGGTGCTGCTCGCTTGTCCATCTTATTGGGGATACAGTTAACATTTCCCACGGTAACAGACGCAAGGACAGGTTGATTTTGTTTTCTCCGTGCTCAACGCTTTGTAGGGTCACAACATCCTCACGGGGAATGTCAGTTTGTCGTTGTAGTTTTAGCAAGGGGAGGAAAAAAAAAAAAAAAAAATCATCCCGGCTGGAACCAGGCTGCGCGTCCGTACAAATCGTTCAACCGTGTTTAGAAAGTAGATGTAATACCCTGGAGTTTTACGCTACAACAGTTACAGTGGCACAAATTTCTAGATGTGAACATATCAGAGCTCAACCAATGTCTTGGAACGGATCGTCTTTGGCTACTTGGTGTATTGTGATCGAGAGACGATCCAAATTCAAGTGAAGCAAAATTGGCCCTTAACCCTTCCAGGGACAGCGGGTACACTCCAGTGGACAGCTTATCATGTTGTCACGTTACAAGTTATCATTATTGGGGCAAGAAAGGCTCAAAGAGTCTCAAAGGCCTTGAGAAGCCCAAACGTTCACGACTATCAATACATCCCTCGGTCTAAACCCACCATGCAGCCGAGGCAACTCAGAGAAAACCCAACCTGTGCTTATTTACTAGATCCTGAATCCTCACAGGATGACAGTTTGTGATTCATATCTTCAGTACACGGAAGTGTACAGTGCCATGGTTCCCCTCTTTGTTGAAGTCTTTGATGAGCTGCACACTAGTGCACACTAGTCACACACACTAAACACAAGCCAGGCTCGGGTTTACCGCTCTAAGACCTTACCATGGAGAGCGGAGCTGAACTGGGCTCTTTGATGGAAAGGACATTTTTAGCTGCACCTGGATCATGTAGCTCTGATCGTCAAACAGCTTCATATCAGTGCTCCATGTACTGGGGTTTCTGCTCCCCATTAGGTGAATATACGTCGATGCCAGTTTAATGATCATGATGACTAAACTCTTGGAAGTTCTTGGCTTTTCGGTCCATCCTGTAGTGCTTTAAACTGTGTCAATTATTCATCCTAAACCTTCACACAGTTGGTTATGAAAATGCTTTCCTGGGCCAAAGAATCAACTTTCACCCGTTTGCTTCTGAAATACAAATCTCTTCAAATTGAAGGCTCTCGAAGGATATGACCTCCCACTTGCATATTCAACTCCCTGCGAAGACAAACCTCTGTGGCTGCTGAAATTATATTTATCACCTTGGAAGTGGAAAAAAAGGTCAGCTTTTTTCCTCACAGGCTTTCATCCTGAAAAAATGGGAGCATATCAAATGAGATGACATGCAGATGGCATCCATGTTCAGCTCATCCCGCTATTTCCAGCTTGCCGTTCCTCTGTCAGTTGTGAGACTTGGCTCTGCCACGGGGTCATGCAAAAAATATTGTGCTCTATTTTCAACTATTTTCAGATACATCTGGCTTGCTCCCCAGATCACTGCTAATGCTAACTAGCATGCTGCCCCCCTCTCCTCCAGCAAATAGGCCTGTGTGTTGGCAACTTGAGACACACAATTCCACTGCGCTCCTCTGTGGAAGGGTATCTTCACATGTGGACCAGGCACATGGTCCAAAAAAATAATAATAATTACACGCACAAAAACAAGATGCATTTTTTTTTCAAGATTCACCTTCAACCGGTCTGAAGATCCACAATGAAACAGTGCCTGAACCAGGCACAGAATAGAAAAAAGAGAATTAGATCAAAACAGAGATCAATACATGTTGACCATCACTCTCAACTTGGCGGGGGGAAACGGAGAGCCATATTGCATTAGTCTGCAAGGTGGTTCTCCTTGAAGTGGCGAAGCGAGAATCCTACTAATGCCTTTGACATTTACAAACAGGGCGGCCACAAAAAAAAAAGTCTCAAGGTCTCATACCTCAACGTGTGCAACCACTACAATAATAACGCTGCTTTCTATAAACTGCTGTGGCGTTGGAAATGGTTAGCACTTACTGTACATTTCAAAACACATAAAGTCGCTTTATATAAGCTGTGAGAAGAATATGTTAATGCATTACATCCATTCGTTTTCTGATCCTCTTATCCTCATGAGGGTGGTGGGTGTGCTGGACAGGTCCCAGCTGTCTTCGGTCAGTAGGTGGGGTACGCCCTGAACTGGTTGCCAGCTAATCGCAGGGCACACATAGACGAGCAATCACATCTCGGGACAATTTAGAGCAAGCATGTCCAGCTCCGGGGCTGGACGGCCACTGTCCTGCCTGTTTTCCAGCTCTCCCGGCTGCAACACACCTAAATCAGAGGATCAGCTCATCAGCCAGCTCCAAAGTAGCACAAGAACGATCCTGATCATTTGAATGAGGTTTGTTGCTCCTGGGAGAGCTGGAAAACAGGCAGGAGAGCGGCCCTTGAGGACCGACTTTAGACACCCCTGATCTAGAGTGTTCCATTAGCCTGCCAGGCGTGTTTTTGGAATGTGAGAGGAAACCGGAGTGCCCGCAGAAAAAACCACGCAGGCACGGGGAGAACATGAAAACCCCACAAAGGAAGGCTGGGGCCTGGAATTGAACCTCTGCACTGTGAGGATCGTGCTCACCAGTCGACCACTCTGCCACCTCATAGTATCACAATATTATGATCTCATCCTGATTCTATTGCCAATGATCATAAGTGAGAAAATAGATGCCGAAATGAACCGACAAAACTGCATGGCTGAAAGGGAAAACATACAAACAGTTTTGTTCTACCCATGGCATACAAATATAAAAAGGAAAACAGTCTGAAGATAAGCTAGTACGGTTAATTAATTGTTTGCAATTATTTGCATGTCAAGCAGAATCATGACTGTGATAATATATTTTGGGGCTTTTGTTATACCTCAAAATTGGACTGCAAAACGGCTTTTGATGGCAACGTAATAATTTGCTTATAACTATGAGACATGCTGTGAGTGACGCTGACTAATCACATGGATCGAGTTGATCGTCAGTCAGTTGTTTTTCCGGGTTAAAGAACAATTATGAATACAGATGACACAATAACACATTTCACTTAATAATGAAAGACCAAGTGGTTTTCTTTATTAAATAATCAAGATTTCTTTTTTTCTACTTACTGTAATTTCTAGACTACAAAACGCACCCAATAAATAGCCGCTGCATTTAAATTTATCCATCAAAAATCATTTGTACATTAACCGCTTTGGACAAATATCTGCGGGTCTCCATGAAATTAAATGGGGTATTATCTATATTATAAACACCGGTAGACATTTTTTTCCCCCAAAAGCAATGCCGAATACAGCTATAGTTAGAGTATAGGAACCATTCTCAGACTCTGGTTGTCAGTCAAATTCACAGATAAGATTGGACCGGTGTTGCACTGCAGAGATGTCTGTATTTATAACACTTGATCCCTTTGCTCCAATTAAACACAACTTAAGGTGCTTAGCCGTGCATACCGCTTCTGCGTTTTAGTCCCTCTCTCTCTCTTTCGCTCTCTCCCTCTCTCTCCCTCCCCTGTGACGTCTTGGGTAATTTTATGAACCAGCAGCAGGGTGAGGCCCTCTTCCATGCCTATCTGTTGGGAAATGTACTTGTTGAATGTACAAAGGTGGTAGTAAACAGTTGATGAATATAAATGCCCACAGCAGTGAATGAGTGTGTAATGATTTTCCAAACTCAGTTGTGAACTGCATACTTCATTTGCACTTAATTTGGTGGAGACATTCTTTTTTACAATGACTTTGGCCTTAATTATCCAATATCATCTGCGCTTTCTTTCTTAAAATAAAAGTAACAATAAGAAATCTTTTCTTTCATTTGTGTTGCAACTTGAGCAGTTCGCAGCAGAGCAGCCGATCGTTACCAAGAGTAAGGCCCGTTTTCAGTGTTAGTTTAGAAAAGCAGTGTTGAGGGTACATGGAGGAGAATAGCATGATTCATATCACATTCAAAGGTCAGCAACATCAAAAAGCGCGCATGAACGGGATTCCCATCGGCCAGTAATCTCGAATTTATCACAGGGTTTACATTCCAGACCGCATCCTAAGACTCTCGACAAAATCCGCAAAGTAGTAAACACGCGGGCTATTTAAGCTATTATTTATACACACCGTTATGTGTTCCCAAGTTGAAAGGAAGGGAGATAGGAGTTCAAATTCTGGTCAGGGGGAATTGTAACCTTCACACTATTTGTAGATTCCCTGCCACTGCTAGTTCCAAGCCTGGGTAAAAAGAGGTGGCCTTGCATCGTGGGCATCCAGCGTAAAAACATTTCGCTGTGCCTACTCCCAAAAATGGAAAGTTGCTCTTGCTTCCTCGAAAATGTTGGTAACAACATTTGTATTATTTTCAAGCACAGCTATACTGATAGCCTGGTCACCAAATTTTCTGTAGCTTTCACTCATCATCAGTACGGTGTTATGTCTACTTTTTGTTACCGTTGGTTTAAAAAAAAGTAATTGTGCTGTTTTCATCGTCCCTCTGTCTAAGCTGTTACGGATTGAACTGCGAGGGATGACTGCATTGATAGTTTAGGTGTTAATGTATCACTTCTGTATACATCACAATTTTGTTTACCACTGCTACTTCCAACATCCAGTATCATTGGTAAATAGAAACACTTACGCCGACGTTTATTTCTGGTTTGACTGATTTCACTGAGCTTTGGTGCAAAAGTGTGTGTGGATGAATGTTTAGAAATGCTCTTGCATGATTAATGTGTTTATTAAAGATAAGATGCCCTGCAGTACTGTAACGGGTTTCTTGAAAGCAAATCATTCCCGTTTGTATTTGAATGCAAAATATGTTAAAACGAATGCTGCTTACTGGCAAAAGGATGAGTCAACAAGCCCACGATTATTATTCAGTTCTCTCTCTCCACATCGGTGACAATAATCATACCGGTAGTTTGTTGACTGCTCTATGCAATGTATTTAAACAAATCCATACGAAGTGTCTCCGAGAAAGCAAGATGAGTGAGGCTGTGTTGATCAGCATCTTCCAAAATAAGTCTTAAATTTTCTCCAGATAGACTCTCTCCTATCTCTCACTCTGTGCGGATGGCTCTCACCCAAAGTCCGTCGACGTAAATTACACAGCTGCAAACAACTTCTTCAAGTTTTAATGAGCCATCACACTAGATGGGAATGCACACAACTAAAATATTTATGCATGATGGACTTGTGATCAGTGCCTGAAGGGTTTTATTACTCCTTTTTTTTCCCCAGGTTTGAGGTTTGCACACTTTAGTGGATTGTAGAAGACGGTGATCCCTCCCTGTAGGGTTACCAAATGGTTTGGGATGCACAAAGGTGGAGGTGGGGAGCAACACACTGCAAGCTCTTGCTGTTGTGCTTGCGAAGCAGCTCTTTCATTTGATGGACCAGTGTCGATTATTCAAACCACCCACCCATCAACGATTTTACCGTTTATCCACATATGGGTGATGGGAGAGCTGGAGCCTATCCCAGGAGACTTTGGGCAAGAAGCGCGGTACATACCTGCACTGGTCAACTGCCAATCGTAGGGCGTATACAAACAAACAACCACTCACACTTACGATGACCTGTAAAATGTACTGCCTCATTTTGATGCTGAGTGCAAGTCTAGCTAGCGCCAAGAGCGGTTTAAATATGCACAAAGAGTGGATTTGTTTTCTTTTTTTTAAACTCTGCACTGAGTAACTTGCAGTTTTCCGTTAACAAACGTATTCACTATGTATGTGCTGCGAGGACGCAAGGACAAAACGCTGTGTCACGACATGTTGCGCCCTGGAATTGAAAAAAGCCTCATCACGGTGATGTCAGAAGGCACATCGAATAGAAGAAGGGCTGGCTGAGTGACTTCAGAGCGCTCACAGCAATAGACAAAGCAGCCTCTCTGTTACGTCCTGGATGGCTGCTACACATGTATTTCCAAATATGGGTGCAAACATGAACGAACAATTGTAAAAACACTTTTGCAAATGGAAAACTGACACCATTTGCTGCTTCGAGTCTTTTAAAGCTAAGCCATGTGCTCATTTTACATTACAATCACCATGATGGCACACCGGTTTCGAATTTTACGTGTTTATTGTGTGGCAAAATGTGCCACACAATAAAGCGCTGACCTAATGCCTCCCTTCTGTGGGATGTGACATAGACACAGCATCCATCCATTTTTGTACCACTTATCCTCACTACGGTCGTGGCTGAGCCGAAGCTTATCTCAGCTGGCTTTGGGTGAGAGGCGGGGTACACCATGGACTGGTCGCCAGCCATTCGCAGGGCACGTGCAAACAAACAACCATTCACACATACACTGGCCTTGGTGATTTTTAACATTTTAAACTTGGACAATAAGACAATAATATTTACTTCAGTATGAAGTGATCTAATTAGCCTTCAAGAAAATATTAAAGTGCAACGATACATTATTTGTGGGGTAACCTAAACTGAGGCAAAACATCAGGGATTAGAAACTAATGGCCTGCCAAATTTATTATTAGGGCTGTTCACATGGCAGACGTTTCCATCGGTGCTGCACCGATGTATTTAGTTGCGATATATCTAACACCGGTGTAAATTTTGTGGAGCGTTCACACATATAAAGCTGCTTACTAAAGAGAAGCGTGTTAACCCCAGTGCAGCCCCACTTGCATTCACACGGCAGTTTCTGCGGCCGTGAAATAAAACATGCGCATGCGTAAAGTGTACTTCCTTTTCCCCGCATCGTTTGTGACATCGAAAAACCATAGTTTATACTTCTCCAGACAAATCAACACTGCGGTCTATCAGACACCGTAAAAGGATAAGAGAGAGAAAGGAAAGATGGCGGAAGTACAACAGAGCACACAAGCAACACATTCAATACCCGTATGTAAGCAACTCTTCTTACGCGAAGTGAGTCCACTCCTGCAGCGTTCACAAGTCCCATTTTATATCGGTGCTGCCCGGCAAACTAGCATGTACTCCGGACTAAATTTTTAAACCACCTCCTGAGCAGGGTTAAATTTTCTCCGGTTGAAGCTGTTTTCAGGGGCGACACTGGTATAGCTTTGTACGTGTGAACACTCTATGGGGGTTGCACCGGTGTTACATTGGAGTAAAAGTTGCCATGTGAACACCCCTAAAATTATTAATATATTTTTTACAACCCTCCCCCTCAAAAAATATTTTTTAAACGGTGATAATTATGAAACATGTTTTTGTGATTTTGGAATGACATTTAGCACCAATATTGTGAACAGTACCTGAAAAATATAAAAATGTCCAAAATGACTTCTTGCACTTTATGTTGGGTTCTTGTGCAGCAGTTTTGTGTCTTCTCGAAAGTATGTTCATTTTTATGCAAGTGAGCCCTTTGCACTGGGAAAAAAAATATACAGTAGATGGTTATATTGCAGCTAGCTTCTAAACCTTTGTGATTGGGTGAGGATAGTGGATTTCTTAAACATGCATTGATAAATAATTATAAAAAAATGAAATATGTTAAAAGTGAATTTTGTTTTTATCCTTATTTAAAACAGCATTTTTGTCATACATCTGGTTAGGAAGTACGTGGTCCTATGTGGCCCCACAGTAGCACTGATGAAAAATTGTGGCCACCTCCAGGATTTCAGTGCAGGCTAGACTGACAAAGCCTATGATACTTCAGCCTTAGAGCATCTATCTGTCTTTCCACTTTTACATTGGAGGATATACAGTACTGCCGATCCTCTGCAGGGTCACAGGGATGACAACCGATCAATCAATCACAGAAGTGAAACATACACTCAACAGATACCCATTTGCACCGCCTTCAGTCTATATCCACCTTCCATCAAATCACACACACGCACGCACACATATTTTATATATATATATATATATATATATATATATATATATATATATATATATATATATATATATATATATATATATAGTTTTATTGGACTTAACCGCAGCATTTGATACAGTGGATCATAGTATTCTGCTGACTCGTTTGCAGCACTTGGTGGGCATTGGCGGTAGTGCTCTTGAGTGGTTTAGGTCCTATTTGGCTGACAGAACCTTTTGTGTAAGCCTTGGCTGCTCTGAGTCACGCACTGCTCCCCTGTCATGTGGTGTTCCACAGGGCTCAATTCTGGGGCCTCTGCTGTTCTCGCTGTATCTGCTCCCATTGGGTTCCATCTTAAGGAAACATGGCATTCCCTTCCACTGCTATGCAGATGACTGCCAGATCTATGTCCCACTGAGCAAAAAAGACGCCTTCTCATTAGGACCCCTCCTGTCCTGCCTGGAAGAAATCAAAACCTGGATGGCACAAAATTTCTTGAAATTCAATGAAAAGAAGACACAGGTGATAGTATTTGGTCCCAGTGGCCCTTGTACATCCCATCCTGTAGACTTGGGCCCCCTGTCTCCTTATCTTAAGTCAACAGTCTCAAACTTGGGCC
>CAAKHF010007435.1:0-12426 GCA_901007745.1 Hippocampus kuda
TCGTCTCACTCACACACACACACACACACACACACGCACACACACACACACACACATTAGTACACTTTACAGGAGATTTGATGTGATCAGCGAATTTAGGGGCGGGGGGCCAACGAAAGAAACACTACTTTTCAGCGATTCGATCAGAAAATGGAGCAATATTAATTGAAGCAATTTGTATATTTATTGTTCAGTCCACCCATCATAGCGAAAATCCATTTGAAAAAATAATTTACCCCCACCCCCTCAAAAAAAAAAAGCTAATCATTTTCAAGATCACCTGAAATGTTTACATCATCTCCTTCTCAGAAATGAATTGAGAAAAAAAAAGCATGCTGCAACACAAAGGATTCAAATGATCAGGGTGCTTCTCAGACTCCTGCAGAGCTCGCTGACGTCATTTGAATCCGGTGCGTGCGTCGCTGCAGGGAGAGATGGAAACACTCCAGGACCCCCCCCCCAGTTCGGACACCCGTGCTGCCCACATTTGACCCCCATCTCTGCAAAGTGACTTGACTTCAGATGTGATCTCGTATCCTCATTTGGCGCAAAAAAAAAATTTTAAAATTCGTGGCCATCAATGGAACTATGTTGGTGTTTGTTCAACATGCCGCCTGTTGGTTGCATCTGTGGTTGGCTGAAAGCCACGTAACGTACGCTGACACATACATACATACATCACACACACACTGTAGCTTTTTTTTTTTTTTGAACAGAAAATATTTACAAAATATTTATATTTTATATATATATATATATATATATATATATATATATATATATATATATATATATATATATTTTTTTTTTTATTTATAAAATAAAAATATTTTTAAGATGTTTTACCGGTCAAAAAAAGAAAAAAAACATACACAAACGCTCTTACCTCGTGATCTATCTGGATGGTATGTACAGTATATGTGGTCATATTTGGCGCTGTCACCACGCACCTGTAATCCGGTATTTTCTCCGCCAAGCCAAAGTCTGCCACCACGGCGGAGCACACGCCGCCTTCCCAGCGCACGAGGCAGTTCTGCGCAGGCACACGTGGACAACCACAACCAAGTTTTCAAACGCAATATATCAATGCATCGCAAGCGCTGCCTTTTTTTGAAACCACGGACGTGTCGGGCGTCACCTTGGAGGTGAGGTCTCGGTGGAAGATGCCCTTGGCGTGCAGGTAGCGCAGGCCCCGTGCGATGTCCAGCGCCAGGGCGAGCCGGGCGCTCCACGACAGGTGCACGTCACTGTCCAACAGCTGCTCCAGGTTGCCGCCGTTGATGTACTGGATCAGTGCAAGCGGTGGTAAGAACCGCGCCATGACCCGAAAACCAAAGTACGTTGAATACCCAACTGTTTGTGGCTTACCTCCGTCAGCGCATGGAGTTGCCCCTCGTGGACACACACGCCGATGAACCTGGGGGCCGGGGGGTGTGGACCAGTGGGTTAACTAGGACGAAACGCACCACACACACACACACACACACACAAAAAAAAAAAAACACGTTTGGCGATTTGTTGAGGCTACCTGAGGATGTTGGGGTGTGACAGTCTGTTCATCAGCTGGACCTCCCTGAGCATGTTGGCCCGGTTACTGGCCAGGATGTTCATCTTGAGCGCCATCACCTGGCCAGACACACGATGCTGCACCTGGATGCCACAGCGTGGACACTTTGGTTGGAGAAAAATTTTAGCGCACCGCTGCTAATATTTGTGGCCACGCTCGTGTAGGTGAAAAAGAGCGCCTAGTCATTTTCCCTCATTTGTCTTCAAAGACACACACACACCCACATACCTTACATTTTCTCTCTCTCACACACAAACACACGTGCGCGCACACACACACACACACACACACACATTAGTGGACTTAACAGACACAAAAAATACACACAGAAACAAACACTTCACTTTCTCACACACACCCAATATCACACACAGAGGCAGACACCTTCCAGTCTCTCACCTCCCCACACGCATCTTAGGCATGGCCACACAAACGAACGCACTTTCCAGTCTTGCACACACCAATAGACACGCACAGCAAGTCTCACGCACACAAACATACATTACAGCCTGACACACAGCTGTTTAATTTCACACCTGATGGGTGGGCAGGCCTATTTGTATCCCAGCCAATAAAAAGTCCATTTTCCAGCACACTGCAGAGACATGGGAGGTCCCACTCTCAGAAACACGACGTGACCTGCGGCCGTGATACAATTGCAACACTTCAAAACAGCACACGCTCCCCCAGACAAAAAAAACAACAACAAAAAACAGTTGCCACACATATGATCTAATTACAGAGTTTTCAACACCAGGTGAGAATCTCTGATCCCGATCTAAACTCGTCCAAGTCTTATTTTCCGAGGACAGGGCCTGCTATGCCGTGCCTCAGAACAAAATGGCTATGAACTGTGGGGTACCCCAGGGGTCAATCCTGGAAGCCTTATCATTTAATCTGTAAAGATGCATTCGGCCCACATTTATCCTCAAGAGCCCCAATGTGGCAGAGTGAGCACGTCCATTCAGATACATAGCCATTAAAACGTTACCTTCAGGCGAGGGAGCGGCCTTGCCAGAGATCAAGCCTACATGTTGCCGCTCATTCGTGTCAACACGACAGACCGGAAACCCCAAGTCCTTCCCAAAAGCACAACAACACGCAATCAAGAAAACAAGTGCAAGATTAGAAATACCGACATCCGCACTTTCGCACGAGCATCAGCCGGTTAAGGCACTGACATTTGCCTGCTCGTTTTGCTATTCAAAAATGGACACCGCTTGAGGGAGCGGGCCACTGTAATGGGGTTTGTCAAATGGCACATCCTTCATAGGGCAATTGCTTATCAAGTCATCCATCTGTTTTCCGTCGGGCTTGCTCTTTATGAGGTTGCGGGTGAGCCGCAGCCAATCCCAGCTGACTTTGGGTACTCGAATCGTGCTTCCACTTTACACATGGAACTTCTGAGCGAAGTTCTGGTTGCCATGGATCGCACTTGAGGAACTGACCTTGAACACCTCAGAAAAGAACCCGGCGCCGATCTTCTCGCAACTGAAGTCGTCCAAGCGGGCCAGGCTGGACACTGCGCTGCGCAGGGCCCGGTAGGAGGACGGCCGAGTCCGGTTGGAACTGTGCACGCCGTGTATGGGCGGCTCCGCCTCGCTCTCCTGTTCCGGCTCCACCCTCTCCATTTCGGGACAGAAGTGGGACTGCGGATTCATAGTTGGGTCGGGGTGGCGTTAACATGCGCCATGTCGGCTCCCCTCCACGGTTGCGGCTCGATCCGGTCCAGTTGAGGGCTGCGACACATCAAAATCAGGCAATTCAACGACTCATCAAATGGCGTGAAACAGATCGAGTGAGAAACCAGCCCCAACCCCGCCTTGGTTTTGCAGCCACAAAATCAACCCCAGGTTTCATTTTTTTTTAAGTTGTTGCCTGTTTGATCCGCTCTCAACACATACAGTAGCACTTCAGATCATTGTTACATTAACTGAGTAGTGCAGAGCACTACTTTTGTCTGAATGAAGCTCAGTTCAATCCAGTTTTAGATGATGAAGATGGCGGCTAAGTACTATTTTTGTTTTCAACGAAGCTCCTCCACTCACTTCAACATAGATCCCTGGCACCAAGATGCTGGAATAGCACGACTTTTGTCTGAACGAAACACAACTCACGTCAACATTGTTCCATAGCACGAAGAAACCACAAAATGAGAGCAAAGCACTTAATTCGTCAACATGAAGCTCCTCAAACCACTGAAACACGGTCATGGTTCTTTGGGTCCGATATCTGGCAATGGGGCGGTAACGCACTACTTTAAAAAACTCCTCAACTCCAACAGATTTCCATGGTTCACTGAACTATATCTCATGAGCAACATTGCATGTACATGAAGCAAGGATTTTTTTTTATAAATCTCATGCAATACTTGGTCGAATTCATAGTTAATAAATCTATGAATAGTAGTAAAATAGACATTCTAAAAATGTTGCCCGCCATTTGGTTTCGGAGGCACAACATCCAAGAGAGCTGGAAAGACAAAAAAAAAAAAAAAGTCTGTTGTCGGCGTTATCTGCACTCAGCAGATTGTTAACGGCTGCATTTTGCACGCACGCACATACACATGCTTTGAAATCGATCCAATGGAGGTTCCGGACGGTGGGGAAAAGAGGGCGGCGTGGAAGTGGGGGTGATTCGATTGATTGAAAGCAGTGTCCCCTTTCAACCAAGCGGCTGCCTCGTCAATTGAGGAGCTCGGTTGCCTCCACAACGTAAACGGCGACGCAAACGGAAACGGCCTCAAGTCAGAGAAGCGACGCGTGCATGTAACGGACGTCACTCACCCGCAGCAAAAACATTGAAAGAAAATGACTAAAATCCAAGAACGACGTCCTCGGCAGCCCACGGCAGTTTCCGTGCCCGTCCCCGCCCCCCAGTTGCCTGCTGTCGTCCAAGCAAAGGCCGCCACAGGTCGCTGGGCCCCACTCGACAACACTGTGTCGTCGTTTGCACATGCGGAGGGGAGCGCCGGCTTTTACGATGGGGGGTGGGGCTGCTGCTCACGTGACGTCCCCCACCCCCAATTTAACATGACCGGTGTCCTCGCGCGCTTTGAATTGCAACAAGTCTGCCGGAAATACGGTCAAAACAAATGTCATGATTACCTCCGCCACGGTGCTCGAGTTGACGACTGGAGGCGCTTCGTCTGTTTGCTTTGGTGCCACTTCCGGGTAGGAGGGCTGCTGTTCACGTGACCACGCACAGGGTTCAGACGGAACCTTTTTCTTGAGGTTGATTGAGTTTATATCTATATATATATCGATATATAGATACACACACACACACACACACATATATACACACAGACACACGTATACAGTACAGTACACACACATACATATATATACACACAGACACACGTATACAGTACAGTACACACACATACATATATATACACACAGACACACGTATACAGTACACACACACACAGACACACGTATACACACACACACACACACGCATACACGCAGTTAAATTTAATTGTTTAACATTTTGACAAAACAAACAGCTACAGCCGTCATTTTGGACTTGTTTGGAATGATTGACGCTCTTTAATGACGCCATAAAAGGGCACGTTGAAGAAGACGTTTTTCCCAAACATAGCTCATTTATTTACAATGTTCAATAGATTGTAAATTATTTTCTGATGACGGCTATTCATGGATTTGTTTGGGGAAGCGGTGAAATAAAATTATTTTTAAACTACCTTTTATTTGCATAAACGTTTTTCCGAATTTATTTGATCAACATATTTGTTAATTCAATTACACAATTTTAAAATGAGAACACGCAACTGTTATTATTAAAATAAACGATTTTTTTTTCCTTCAAATTAACCGTAAGAGAAAATGTATGTCAAATGCAGGGAACGAGCCTGGAGCGGCACGGTAGATGACTGGTTAGCCCGCCGACCTCGCGGTGCAGAGGCGCAGGGTTCGATTCCGGCTCGGGTCTTTCTGTGTAGTGTTTGCAGGTTCTCCCCAAGCGTGCGTGGGTTTTCTTCGGTTACTCCGGTTTCCTCACACATTCCAAAAGCATGCATGGTAGGTGAATGGAAAACTCTAAATTGTCCCGAGGTGTGAGTGCGCGCTGCAATTGGCTGGCAACCAATTCAAGGTGTACCCTGCCTGCTGCCCGAAGACTGCTGGGATAGGCGCCAGCACGCCTGCGACAACTTGTAAGCGGATTGGAAAATGGATGGATGGAACCAACTTGTATGGTCACCTGACGTCCAAGCATGTTTAGCTTTGAGCTGCATTATTTATCAGTCTGTTGAGGCTCTGTCGGAAAGGGCGGTGAGGGGACACGTGTCACAGCATTGTTCTAGAAAATATTACACAGCATTTATTATTTACAGCAGCCGATTACTTATTAATTGAACTGAATGTTGGATTTGCCTGCAGTTTACGATAATAACTGACAGAGAACCCCTTAACCCACCTTAAATGTCACCGAGAAGCCACATTTAGAGTGAGAAAGCAGGTTACCTTTATCCCTTGTTGGTCATCAAGAAGCTTTAAGTCATCAGAGTGTTTCTACGTTGGACCGCGTATCGGTCAAAGATTAGATTAGATCAGAGAACTTGATTAATGTCCAATTTCAGTGTCAGTAGCCAGAAGTCTTTCTCCTCCTGTCGACTAAATAAAAGGCCGCGCATCCGGTTTGTTCCCGGGTGAAAACCAATGTCTGTTGCGAGTTTTCTAAACTCGGGTTACTTCAGGTTTCACCTTATTCGTCAGAATGAGTTCCAGACGGACACATCAGACAAAAGTGGATTTAGAAGCGTTTTGGCGATTTTCATTTTACATATTACTTTGTCGCCATCTTGTGGCATCATAGGGCCAGGGAAGTACTGTACATTGAAGTCACTCGAGGAGCTTCAATTAGGCAAAGGTAAAAAAACCTTGCTCCCATCTTGTGGCATTTGGCTGGCATGCTCTGATGTTGACGTGGGTTGAAGACTTTTGTCGATACATAAGTAGTGGTTTGGAGCCAAGGAACTATGTTGAAGTTAATTGAGGAGCTTCAATGGAGGCGAGGATGTGCCTTGCCTCCATCCATAGTATTGCGGAATTCAATGTTTCCAAATCTTCACTGAACCAATACACATTTCCTGCCATTTAGTGGAAGAGCGGTTGAATTGTTCTGTCTGTCACTGCCATAGAAAACGAAGGGAGAAAAATGTTTGACTCAAATCCCAAATTAATCTTGCTTGTTGTGTTGTCTTGGTGTGTCCGGTCCTGCGACTATCACTTGCCCGAAGTCGGCCGAGGGAGGCTCCCGGGCTTCGAAATCCAGCCCCGGATGTTTTATTTTGTAAACACTTTACTTTTATTGCACTAAATCCGGTCGAGCGTGCGCTCAGCGACGCTAAATGACGTCACAAGCCATCGCCACACTCAACGCTGATTGGCCCGTTAACTTAATTCCTAACGTGCTGCCAAGTAGGCTTGAAGCCGGTCGGACTTGACTATTGTCAACATGGCTCTGAGTGGCATTGAACGGATTCAAAAATTGCTCTTCGACGCCTTCTTGGCCGTCTGCTTCATTTTGTATAGTTTCTTGTGTGCGCGGCCTGCCGAAAACAAGAGAAAGCTCCCTCCGGTCAGCAACCCGCTCCTGGCCGTGTCAGCGACGCAACTCGCCGGGAGGATCCGACGACGAGAGGTGAACGTCGGTCTGAGTGGGGCTCCGGGCTCGCTGCTGGTGGTGGAAAACTATTTCGCGCTCAGTCACGCTGTCATTCGTGCAATGCGAAATATGGATTTGTGTTCACATTTGCGTGAGTTTTCCACCACTCCATGCTCATTCATGTGTGCGCAGGTGTCCAGTGTGGAGGTGGTGCAGGCTTACATTGACCGGATCCAGCAAGTCAACCCCCTGCTGAACGCAGTGGTCAAAGACAGGCATGCTTCTTTTTTTTTTTTCCAACTCCCCCCAAGGAGATATTGTCCATATTCCACATCACTCCTTTGTTGGTCCTCGATTTAAGCATAAAATCCCTTCCGCCAACATGCGCGTTAATTTTGAGGCGTTGCCGGGGGAGATTGGGAAACGGGTGGTCGATTGCGGCGCTGGCCCCCGGGCATCGAAACGTATTTGTGCTCGCAACAGAGTGTAAAAACTCAACGAATTGTCACTCGGAAAACATATGGGTACTTGGAACTAGGGCCTGAACGATTTTTTTTTCTGGGCGAGGCGTGAATCTATTCGGCAGAATATAATTCCGGTTACTGATTAATCGGATAGGCGGCCCGGTAGTCCAGTGGTTAGCACGTCGACTTCACAGTGCAGAGGTACCGGGTTCGATTCCAGCTCCGGCCTCCCTGTGTGGAGTTTGCATGTTCTCCTCGGGCCTGCGTGGGTTTTCTCCGGGTGCTCCGGTTTCCTCCCACATTCCAAAAACATGCATGGCAGGCGGATTGAACACTCTAAATTGTCCCTAGGTGTGAGTGTGAGCGTGCATGGTTGTTTGTCTCTGTGTGCCCTGCGATTGGCTGGCAACCAATTCAGGGTGTCCCCCGCCTACTGCCCGAAGACAGCTGGGATAGGCTCCAGCACCCCCCGCGACCCTAGTGAGGATAAAGCGGTTCGGAAGATGAATGAATGAATGAATGATTAATCGGCGGATTAATTTTAAAAAAACCGTGTGTGTGTGTGTGTGTAAAACGACTAAGAATTTTGGATTGCTTCAGGGATGTCATGTTTGAATGCAGTTTGTCTCTATGGTGTGATGTGTTTATATGTAGATATTGAGTCAACAGAATTTAAGAAGTCGATTATCCAGTTGAGCGCTATTCCAAACTGAATGTACCCTATGTACACACACACCACCGTTCAGGTTCTCTGCTGCGCTCCAGGAAGCGGCGCAGGTCGACAAGTTGATTGATGAGGAACCGGGAGGCGAAGAGGTGCTGGCCGATCGGCTGCCTTTCCTCGGCGTGCCTCTCTCGGTCAAAGAGTCCTTCGGTCTCCAAGGTAACCCATCATATTTGATGCCCGAAAGCAACGTGTTGGGTAAATTGCACTCAAGGGATTAAAGAGAGAGAGAGAGAGCGAGAGTCATTATTTTTTAGATAAAGACAAGAATATTGATCAAATAAAAATATACAAAACAAGAAATACACACGACCAAGAGAAGTTCTATCGTGATGAGACTTTTTTTTTGTTTTGTTTTCACAACTTTGCAATCATTTTCCCACCATCGGGCTGTCCGTTAGCTTGAAATTAGTGAAGAGTAGGGGAAAAAAAACAAGTTTGACAAATGTTTGTTGTGCTAAAATCTTGCATGCAAAATGTAATTTGGTAACTCAGTCTGGTTTGCTGTCATGAATAACGGACTCATCCAAACTTTGCTACTCGCCGGTCGCAGGCATGCCCCACACCAGTGGCATCGTGTCCAGGCGAGGAGTGTTGGCGACGGCCGACGCGCCGCCCGTGGCCCTGCTCAAGAGGGCGGGCGCCATCCCGCTGGGCGTCACCAACACCAGCGAGGGCTGCATGTGGGCCGAGTCGCACAACCACCTGTACGGCATCACCAGCAACCCCTACGACCTGGAAAGGATGCCAGGAGGGAGCTCGGGTGAGTGAATTTGGGGTTCTGATCTGTTGCGTGGTCAGACTTTTGAGTTCATGACCAACTGGTACACGTGAGGGATAGCAATTTTTTTTTTTTTTTTTTGGAGGACATAAAAACTCCATTCCCTTGGAGTTGGGACATTTTGTTAAACATAAATCAAAACCAAATGCAATGATTTGCAAATCATCTTGAACCTTGATTGAAGTGGATACACTCCAAAATATATCTTTTTTTTTAATGTTCAAACTGATAATTATTTTCCAAAAACAATAAAGTTTAACTCATTCAGTACCAGCCAATTCTGGACCAAGTCTGAAAAGACGTTTAAAAACGTCTTTGGGAGTGAATGAGTTAACATAGAATTTTACAGCTGTTCCCTAAAAAGCTGGGCCAGGTGGCAAAAAAGACTGGAGAAAGTAGTGGACTGCTCATCAAAACCTGTTTTGGAAGAGCCCAAAGGTGAAACAGGCTAACTGAGAACA
The DNA here is from genome assembly GCA_901007745.1 of Hippocampus kuda. Classification (NCBI taxonomy): domain Eukaryota; kingdom Metazoa; phylum Chordata; class Actinopteri; order Syngnathiformes; family Syngnathidae; genus Hippocampus; species Hippocampus kuda. The sequence continues at coordinate 9,632 of CAAKHF010007435.1, forward strand.
AGCGGGTGCCACCATTGGCTCGAAAAGGAGCTTCCCTCAATTGCTCAGTCAGTCACAAGCAAAGCTTTCAAATTGTTTTTGGAAATTGTTGACCAAAGAGGTAAAAAAAAAAAAAAATCATCTGGAGTATTACGGGCACAAAGTTCAAGGCCAGCACCAGTGCCAATGGCATGGGTAACACACACATTTGTGAAGGCACCATTCGTGCAGAAAGGTACATCCCGGTTTTGGAGAAACATGCTGCCATCCAGGCAACGTCTTTTTCCTGGATGCCCCTGCTTATTTCTGCAAGACAATGCCAAAGCAAATTCCGCACGTTACAACAGCGTAGGTTCATTGGAGGAAAAGAGTGCGGGTATTCAACTGACCCGCCTGCAGTCCAGACCTGCCTCGCATTGAACATGTGTGGCGCATTCTGAAGCGTAAAATAGGACAAGGAGACCCCAGATTCTTGAACAGCTGAAGTTGAACATCGAGCAAGAAGGGGAAAGAATTCCACTGACAAAGCTTCGACAATTGGGTGTCTTCAGTTCCCAAACGTTTCCTAAATGTTGGTAATGTAACACTGTGGGAAACATGAAATAGAAAGTTAATCATTTGCTAAAAACAATAAAACTGGTCGGTTTGAATATTAAATATTTGTCTTTGATGTGTATTCAGTTAAATACAGGTTGAATATGATTTGTTAGTCATTATATTCATGGGATTTTGGTTCAACACAACGTCCCCATTTTGTTGGAATTGGGTTTGTGGTACTGGTACTACTTGCTGGCTCTGGCGTTAGCCGCTGTGGCGTTCGGTGATGGGATCGCTTGAGGCTACCGGCAGGATGGCTGAGGATGTGCTTTGATTGCTGCATTTTGTTGCCACTTGTTTCATGAAGCGATTGAAAGGTTTTCAACCTGCCTGCATTCAAACCGTCTCCAGACTGCCTTTCGTTCATAATGGCAGTGCTAGCGTGTAGCCAATTAGCCAACGATGTTTACCAGACATGCAACTTGAAGTGTGGTGTAAAATTTTTAAAATTAAACAAAAATGCTCTGAACTGCAAAATGACAAAAGCTTATGATTTTTTTTTAGCATGTAGTCAGGGTCTTTCGACAGTATAGAGCAGATTTTCACGAAACGCGGGCGGGTCGACCGCCTTGCCTACCGTGTCCCCAAAAGGTGGCGAGGGCAGCTTGCTGGCGGCGGCCGGCGCCGTCATTGGACTGGGCTCCGACATCGGCGGCAGCATCCGCATGCCGTGCTTCTTCAATGGAGTGTTTGGCCATAAAACCACACCCGGTAAGCTCATCGTGGGAAATTCTCAGGTGTTTTCGTGCGATTCAGGCAAGGATGCTAGCGGACGCTCTCGATGAGCCCCGTGCGAAGGTGGCACTAGTGTTTGAAGAGTTGACCGACTGAAGTCGGTCGTCGATGTAACGTGGGCTCGTGATTGCGTACGTGCTGGAGCGTTGGCGCTTTTTGATCCTCGGGGTCCCACTGTGCCCTCGCGCAAACCCTCACTTGCGGTTTTTGAATCCTGTGCAGGCGTGGTGTCCAATGAGAACCAGTACCCGCCGTACTCGGGCAGACACGAAGAGTACGCCAGCGCGGGGCCCATGTGCCGCTACGCCGAGGACCTGCTGCCCATGTTGGAAATCATGGCGGGGCCAAACGCGCCGATGTGAGCCGCCGCACTTTCGCAGTCGCAGCCGGGATGGCCCAGTAGGTTCGGATTGTGTGCGTTTGCGCAGGTTGTCCCTGAACGAGAAGGTGGAGCTCAAAAAGTTGCGGTTTTTTACCATCCCTGATGACGGCGGCTCTCCCCTGGCGTCCCCAGTCAGCAAAGAACTCCGAGAAATCCAGAAACGGGTGAGCCAATCTCAAAATGATTTGCATCCTCATATATCTGCGTCTCAGCAGATGTTCACTTCTCACCGCCCGCTGCAAGTTGAAAACCAGTGATCCACCCTCAGAATAAGAGACATGAGTGGCTGCCTTTCCAGCAGCTCCTATATTTTGTTGTTCTACTTCTTCCTTTCATAACTTTGCTGCTGTGAAATGGGAATTTCTCCATTGTGAGACTAATAAAGGTTTTCTTATCTTATCTCATCTCAAAACCATTTCTCACCTCTGCTGAAAACGATCATCTCAGGTGGTGGAGCGTCTCGAAGCGGACCTCGGCGTGTCGGTCCAAGAAGTGCGCTTCCCCGAGCTCCGCTACGGCTTCCGCATCTGGGACGCCTACATGTCTCTTCCGGACAAAGAGGGCAAGGTGCGAGGAGGCGCCCGCTCCTCGCCGCGCTCGCCAAACTAACTCGTATTCTCATGCAGCCTCCGGTCCCGATAACTGAGCAGTTTGGGGAGCCGGGCCGGCCCATATGGCCCGTGTGGGAGGCGCTGAAAAGTCTTGTGGGAAAATCCGACCATACCGTCGCTGCCATTGGTGAGTGTCGACATGTGACCGCAACCCTTACTTGTGTACGCGCGTGACACACGCCGATTGTGCGCGTGACGTCCGCAGCCGTGTCCATTTTGGAGAACACGTCATGGTCCAGACCATCCGCCTTCCTTATCGGGTTGAAGGAGAAGCTGCAGAAGGACGTGGAGGAGCTGCTGGGGACCGACGGCGTGCTTCTTTACCCGTCGCATCCCAGGGTGGCCCCGAAGCACCACCATGCGCTTTTTCGACCTTTTGACTTTGCCTACACAGGTACGCCACGGCGCAGGTGATCTGTTCCTTTTGTGCGGGAAATGTCTCGAGTCATTCTCCCCTCCCCCCCCCCCCCCCTCCCCCCCCCCAAATCCCC
>CAAKHF010007436.1:0-11993 GCA_901007745.1 Hippocampus kuda
ATGCATAAGCAAAATTGCACAAATTTTCACTTGAAAGAATAGTGAACAATCTTGGGATTTTTTTCTGTTCAAGTTTCAAATAGTGTGTAAATTCAATACACTTCATCTTCAGCATGTTTAGTGCCACTTTTGTAAGTAACCACGCCCTCGCCCAGGCTACGCCCCATCCAGGCCACGCCCCTTTCCGCTTTTTTCATCATTAACCATTGCCATCACTGCTCAAAGCAGAACGCAATTTCCTAGCTGCTGCTGCTTCGTACCGGTATAGAAGAGTACTACATGATTACTCTTCCAGGCAATCGACCATACAGGCATACATATTGTATAATTTCCCACGGCACACCTGACAATATCCCGCAGCACGGTTTGAAAAATCCTGCTCTAAATTGTCTCTAGGTGTGATTGTGAACTCTGTATGTGTCTTTGTGTGCCCTGCGATTGGCTGGCAACCAGTTCAGGGTGTCCCCTGCCTACTGCCCGAAAACAACTGGAATAGGCTCCAGTACACCCGTGGCCCTCGTGGGGATAAGCAGATTAGAAATTGGATGGCTGGATGGATGGAAGATGGGAGAATACAGAAAGAGGCACCTTTGAACATTCCTCTTTTTGCAATCGCTCTCCATCATCCAGCGACATGGGTCCTCTCCCCTGCGCACTCAATAGCTCACTCCACAGGTTTTCAATGGGGTTGAGGTCTGGCGATTGAGATGGCCATGGGAGAGAAGAAGAAAAACCTTTATTAGTCTCGCAATGGAGAAATTCCCAATTCACAGCAGCAAAATTATGAAAGGAAGAAGTAGAACAACAAAACATAGGAGCTGCTGGAAAGGCAGCCACTCTCGCGGCGCCATTTTGAAGGGGCTTGATTCTGTGTCTGGTTTCTACAATTTTCAGTATAAGAGTATGTTCTGCAATTACATGTAATATAGGTAACACTCTTGTGGAAGTTAGTTTTTTGTGTTTATTTTCAATCTTACTGGCATCACATATTTAAAGAGTTTCTCTCTCTCTCTCTCTCTTTCTTTCTTTCTCTCTTTTTCAAATCTTACAGGCATCTCCCTGAATCCAGAGCAGTGGAACCAACTGAAGGATCAGATTTCAGAAATCGATGACGCCATTAAGAGTATATAAGCAATCCTTGGAAACTTTGAAAATGTTGGCTAATTCATTTTGTAAAAAGCCTGCTATTCTTTTGTAACTGACTTTGATAAAATATTTCATTTGTCACGGTTTAGTGTTAGTGCTGTGGCATTGTTTTTTTTTCCCATGCTGAGCTTATAGAGCCGTGTACCTTTTGAACTGTGTAGTAGTGATGATGACGGTAAATGGCAGTTGCTCATCATAGTGGGGCACATTACAGTTCGTAGTAAAACCAAGACTGGTGATTGGAATTCAAGTTTTGCTAATGTGTGAATTCATGTTCATAGTTTTTGACTGTCACAAGAAGCAAAACTTTTTTTTTTTAACTACTCTTTAAATTAAGAGTGATGATTGATACTGTATATATCTGATGATTGAGCTCATCGGGTCAAATCCCTCCAAACTATTAAATTGAAAAAAAAATTGAAAGAATTGTTCATTGGTGAATTTTATGAACATATAGTGTAGGGCCATAAATGACACAGTGCACTACTACCCATTATCATTTGGACAGCCATATCTAAAGTACATTACATCTTGAGGTGATGATATTGAGAAACCAGATTGCCCGGAAAGAACCCATTCCCGCACATGTAATCCTGTCACCGTAAGGTATTGAACACATACAAATTCAGAACCTTCCTGCTGGAAGGCAGAGCTTCTCTGTTGTAGCAAATACAGCACTATAGAGATACACAAGCCTATGAGTCCATGTCAGATATAAACAGGGGGAAAAAAAGACATTTGTGTTTGTAAGGTTAGTTCTGTGTTGTTATTCTGCGTCTTAAGAATAAATATACCTTTGGAAGGCCTCTTGATTACCATTTTAAACTGACACATTTGCAAGGAACAGCCCGATTTGACATGAGGAGCGGAACTGAATGTAGGGGTGAGCGTTGTCATCTTAGAGCAGGGGTGTCCAAAGTCGGTCCTCGAGCGCCGCTGTCCTACCTGTTTTCCAGCTCTCCCAAGAGCAACACACCTGAATCAAATAATCAGGAACGTTCTAATGCTGCTTCAGATGAGCTGATCATTTGACTCAGGTGTGTTGCAGCCGGGAGAGCTGGAAAACAGGCAGGACAAACTCTTTCCTCTAACACACACGCGCGCGCGTGCGTGCGTGCGTGCGTGTGTGTATGCTTTGGGTTGTTCGTGGGAAGTTGGTCGCTTCAAAAGCCGATCTTTGGCCAAAAAAGTGCGCACGCGTGTGTGTGCACGCGCGTGCGCGAGGAAGGGTATGATGTGGCTCTTTGCAGTAACACAGTAAAAAAAAAATTGGCTCTTCATCTCTGACTGGTTGGCCACCCCTGCTCTATCCCAGCTGTCTTCGGGCAGCAGGCAGGGGACACCTTGAACCGGTTGCCAGCCAATCGCTGAGCACACAGAGACGAACAACCATCCACGCTCAGACTCACACATAGAAACAATTTTGAGTGCTCAATCAGCCTGCCATGCATGTTTTTGGAATGTGGGAAGAAATCGGAGTACCACGCAGGCACAGGGAGAACATGCAAGCTGCACACAGGAAGGCCGGCGCTGGAATCGAATCCGGTACCTCTGCACTGTGAGGTCGACGTGCTAACCACTGTACCAGTGCGCCACCCTCAACAAATACAGTACAGTGCTTATAATTTGCGTTCCACTACCACGCTTCCTTGCATCCTGAAGGGCTTTATTGTGAAAGAGTAAACGGAAGTCTAATGTGTTTCATTCGCCAGTTTTGATGGCTAGGCGAGACCACGCAAGTATTGCTGCAAAGGAATGAAGCCACAATATTGGACGTCTGATTAAATAAAGATGTCTGAATTGCATTTTCTCTTCTATGAGAACCGTGAGTATTCTACCCTCCGTTTCCATTAAGGAGTCGTCTTCCAATGGAGCTACTCATGTACGTTCGCAGAGGAGAAAGCTAAGCTAGTGCGGACTTGGGTCGCTAACATTTGTTATTTGAGACAGAGACTGGGGGTAACGTTACCTTTCCGAAGAGGTTGGTTAAAATTGGTCGTGGTTTGAGTACATTATCTTTGCATTTTCTAATCGTTATCACCTTAAAATTGCAAATGTATTCCAACGAGCTAACAACACGTAAAACTCATGCTAGGTCGTTACGTTGAAAAGGAGATGTGCAGCTAGCTGGAATTTCAGAATCGAATTATTGAAAAAAAAATACAGTGGAGAAATGTGACGTTGTTAATGTAGTCGTACCGTTTATGCGTGCGCGCACACATCATACACTTATACTTCACCGATGATGTCATAACGTCATGATGCACCACAGGAGTCTTCAATGAATGAAGTGTCACATGAGGTTTTTACTGTATGTCGTAAAGGGGAGTCTCTGATTTCTGCATGTATTAGGTCTGAACGATTATGAAAACTAATCTAATTGAGATGTTTTTTTCCCCCCTAAAATTGGGATGCAATGTTGAATGCGATCACTGTGTTTTCTTTTCACGGTCTCTTTCAATGAATTTTAACCAACAGGTGATTAATTCATTTTCATAACAAGAAACAATATCAATTCGGTTCTAGATGACATGAAGCTAAGATGAAGACAAATGAAGCATGAATCAATATGAAAGACAGTGTATTGCTCAACAACATAATTGTACCACACAAGTGCGAGTAAACATATTATGGTAGGCCTATGTATCCTATACTGTAATCAGTCAGCAATCAAACAAACTAAAGAACAGATTATAACAATAATGCAAGCAAATCTATGGCTTTACCACTTTAACCTATCCAACTTTTCATGAAACATTGAATCGTTCGTGGACTGCACTAAACACTGAATTTATGGACAATGATAAATAATGACAGTGTACATAGCCTATTTAAAAAATTATAAAAAATGGCAATTTCCAATCAGTAATATCACACCTGCTACAATGTAGGGAAAAATACAATTGTAGGTGGTTATATGATGCAACATTTTCCAATTTCCGAAGCAATGATGAGCAACAATATTTTTGACTTAATTTCAGGAATGAAATTGGATGATGCAACATATGGCCTCATACAGACATATTTCACCTCAAAATCTATGACAACTTAGCAGTGCGCTTTTATTTTCAATCATTTAATTGGCCATTTGTAACATCACTGTTCAGTAGCGCCTGTGCGCAAACATCCGGGACATGTCAGTCGAAGTCAACACTTTTATTATATTTTACATGTGCCGCACACATCAGACTACTGTGGCTGCTCACACATGACACGTCATCTATTAGCACAGACTCTCATAGTTGTCAGCCACACACTCGCAAACAGTTCCTCACTCCCAGCATGGGAAATGCTTTTATTTATTTGTTATTATTTTTTTAACATTGCGAGGCAAAAGACATCGAACATATTGACTCCTCTGCCTGCTCCCCTCCGTTTCTCCCTCCTCCACTGGGGGTCCTCTGCGCTGCGCATGTTAAAGACCATTTACGAACACGCAGTTTTTTTTTTTACAATTGGAAAATCTTGTTTTATCAAACACAATTAATCTTTCAGCCCTAATATTTATGAAAAATGCATATATAATATACATATACAAATTTATATCTATAGTACGGACATCATTTTCATGCTTGATATTCATGCCTTGTGCTTCATTTTTAATCCATATGGGTACTACTTGCATATACCAATGCTGTGTGTGTACTTTCCACAGCACGGTTTACGAAATTTCAAGAGAATTTTCACGGTGTCTTGTGGGTACGGTCTCAGTGTTTTTATTTGCAGCCTTCCAACATCCTGTCCAGATGTCGACTTTTACTCAGTATTCATCCATCCATTATTCTAACCCCTTATCCTCACTACGGTCGCGGGCATGCTGGAGCCTATCCCAATTCTCTATGGGTGAAAGGCAGGGTACACCCTGAATTAAGTGTTCACCAGCCAATCGCAGCACACAAATAGACTAACAACCCTCCCCATTCCCATTCACAGCCATGGACAATTTAGAGTCTTCAATGAACTAATTACGCTTGTTTTGGCACTGCTGTCGACTGGTTAGCAGATCTGCCTGAAAGTGCAGAGGTTGTGGGTTCAAATCATTTCGGGCTCTGGCCTTCCCTTGTGGAGTTTGCACGTTCTCCGCCATTCCTGCGTGGGTTTTGACTGGGTCAGGGGTTTCAAACTCAATTTACCTGGGGGCCACTGGAGCTTGGGTCTGGGTGAGGCTGGGCCGCATCAGGTTTTCCCAAAAAAATGGATTTATTAATAAAAGAAACATGTATACTGTATTCTTCAATGCTTTTGCTTCTGCTATACCCTACACTTTTTCAGTAATTTGGTTCCGGTTTTAAGATAAGATATCCTTTATTTGTCCCGCAATGGGGAAATTTTCCGCAAGAACATCCCTGATAAAACATTTCACTGTACTCCAGTATCTTCATTTTTTTATTTTTCGACACAAAATAAGATGGAAAAAAAGAAATAAACAAATCTAAGAACGTAATTTCCGCTGCTACCAGATCGGCTCAGGGTCCCGCGCCTGCATATGACGTCGAGCACGGCACAGTTAGTGATTGGTTGAAGGTCAGAAACCATGGAAACAAAGTGTTTGTGGTGGCCATTTGGTATTAAATTAAGTAAATAAAAAAATTATAAAGTTTGACAAGTTCAGCTCGTGGCTAGCATGGAGCTAGCGCTAATATGGACACATACACATACAACTGTGTTTATGTAATAGTGCTAGCTCCCTGTTAGCATTTTAGCATTAATTTCCCCTGTTCTTGTGTTGTGTGTAACATCAGGTCTGGTGCTCCAGAGCACCCGTCTCCAGTGATAGCCACACTGGCGTGTTGGTTCTCTGTTTAAATGTGTATTCAGCAACACTCGTGAAGGCAGAAGTGGCGGGTTGTTTACATCCATGGTTTACACGTGTATTCAAGCTGGTCCAGGGCACCACGGGCACGGTCATGTTGCCATTATAGTCCGGGTGCTCTGAAGCTGTCTGCCTTTAAATGAGACAGACCCAACTACTGTATTTAGAACGGAGGTTGTGCTAACACATACAGCATCCATATCAAACATGCGCAGGCCGCACTTATATTAAACTTTCACATCAAGGCAGGGGCCTCATACCAGCGTCCTGCGAGCCGCATTTGGCCCTTGGGCCACGGGTTTGAGACTTTGTTCTGGGTACTCTGGTTTCCTCCCACATTCCAAAAAGAATTATGACATATCTTAAAAAACATCTACACATTTCAAAATCGCAGTTTTGATGATATCGACGGCGTTTCATCAGCCATTTGTACATCCAAGCATTCCTTTTCTTTACCCCTAATCCTAAAGGACCCTCTGGCTCTCTGTACCACAACACATCCGCAACTGTACTGACCTCCAATCCTTCAAATCATTTCAACTCACCTGTTACGCAATGCTTGTAACACCTTTTAATCTCTTCTAACCATTTCTGCTTTGTTTTTCTTCCAAATGTGTTTGTTTTAAATCATGTATGCTTGGCTTTAAAGTGTACATTTTTAACCCGTGTTTTAAACTCTTGTAAAGTGTCTTTGAGTACGATGAAAAGCGCTTTCAAAATTAAATGTATTATTATTATTAATATTATTATTATTGTAAAGGGTCACAGCTGAGCTGGAGCCTCGGCTCACCCTGGACTGGTTAAAGGTCAATGGCAGGCTGCACACAGACAATAGAATTAAGTTTCATAGGTCTGAGCAATTAAAAGTCAATAAATATTCTTTTCTGAAATGTGAGAGGAAGCCCACACAGGAAGGCCCACCAATTATGAATATTAACTTTCAATTTGTTTTTTGAAAAATGTATTATAAAAATCTTTACCCCAGAAGGAAAAGGCATTAATGTTGATGTTGTTTTTTTCTTATCTCGCCCTCAGATGACACTGTAAACACCATGATGACCTCTTCTGTTTCCAAATGGCCAGAAAACACAACTGCTAAAATATAGTATAGCGCTTCACACCAGTTCAGAGTGTAGACAATTAGCATCAAGACTCAACATTGCAAATTTCCTTCAGTTTGCATGATAAATTGATTGTGGAAAGGCCCACTTTCCACCGCCATTGATATCATAGGTCAAATCTAATAAGTTTCTTACCAATTAAAAACATGTTTTCTGCATTGAAAAAGCTGGTGGGATCTGAGCCGGGCCAGCTCAGGGACAAGAACATTCCCGCTGGCCTGCAGTCCATGAACCAAAGTTTGCAAAGACGCTTCGCTAAAGGGGTCCAGTACAATAGTAAGTTTTCAAACATTTTCCATTTGGAAATCGTACCACCAACATGGCTGAGCAATCTTAATTTGAAAATGTACTACTTTGTAAACTGTATACAAAGAGGAAGCTCTTCCTTTTATGGCTAGATTGACTTACCTTTTTTGCCCTGGCCATCTTCAAGGCCTGCTCCATTCATCTGAAAATTCATCTATGAATGGACTAACAATGCCGCTTATTCGCCCTCTGGAGAAGTGATGTCACCGGTGGCCATCTTACGTTGCCACTTGCTTAGGCTGCCTAACTTGAATACGTTGTTTTCTTTGGGACATTTTTATGTAATTTCCTTCTCTACGGCAGAAAGGTGACCTTGTCTGACATATAGTAGTACCAATAAGAGTGGGAAAAGTGCTACAAGCACATTTCATTTGTAAAGGCCGTATCTGGAGTTTGTGAGTGTACGCACATGGCGAATGTTGTTGTTATTTCATCAAAGTTTGTTCACGGTCGCAAACTGTCGCGAAGACATTTGCCAAGAGTTTTAATGGTCACAAACAGGTTTTCTCATCGCACTGAAATTTTGAACATTTTTGTGCACCCCCCCCCCAAGTGAAAATCGTCATCCGTGGAGATAGGAACACTGGAAAGAGCACTTTATGGTATCGACTGCAGGGCAAAAAGTTTGTGGAAGAATACATCCCCACCCAGGAGATCCAAGCTACAAGTATCCATTGGAATTATAAAAGTAGGTGTTTTTTTTTTTCCCCCAACACCTTTAAACAGAAAAGCCTGGTTAATTTTTATCAGCATGTCTGTGGTTATTTTTTTGCTCATGTATCCACATTTACATGTGACGTTGCCTTTTTATTCATTCCAGTGGCTCCATATCAAGGTAAACTCGTTAGATTTAGCCTGATTCTGATACCCGTTCAGTTAGCTTTTCAGTATTTAGCAAAGTGCCCGTTCTTCTTGTAGTGTTCTAAATAATAGAGCAGTAACTCAATCTGTGTGAGAGTATCATCATAATATGCGTGTTAGTAAACATTTCCACTGTAACACTACACTTTGCTAATGAAACTCCTTTGTGTTCCTGTATTTGTGTTTCTCAGCTACTGATGATGTGGTCAAGGTGGAGGTATGGGACGTGGTTGACAAAGGTGAGTGGTGGCGCTAAAGTGTGTCACGCTCTCAAGCTTTTTTGCTAAGTCTGACCTCATCGCCATAGATCAAAGTGCTGAATCTCATGACTCCATGTGTGGTGGTTGTCTTGTTTCCTGTCTTCAACTCATCATTTCTTTTCTGAACCCCTCGCGCTCCTCTCAGGCCAAAAATATCCTCTTCCTGAAGGTGTAGGTGAGCACCACTGTAGTGTGTACAAATTCAATGCTGTTGTGTGCAGTTTGTATGCTCCACCATCCTCCACTCTTATCTGAGAAGAAAATTCTCACGGTTTGCTGTTTGGCTACGCCTTTAAATTTGGCTGTTTTTTATTTTGCTGTGTGTAGATAGTAGCACATATCATCTCCACATCTAGACAGCTGACTGATAGCGATGTTTGTTGACTGTACTTGAAGCATAACTTATTGAAATGTATCTGTAAGCTGCATTTCCGTAAGAAAAATGTGTTGCTCTGCTTGCTCCGCTCATGAACCAACATAAAGCAACATACTGACTCTAAGACGATATTTTATGTAAAAACCTCATGCTTCTGATATCTTGATCTTTCAGGCAAAGGCAAAAAGCGTGGAGACAATTTGAAACTTGAGAATGAGCCACAAGAGGTAATATCAGTCACATGACTGTCATGTGTGGAGAACAAATAGCTTACTTGATAGGATGGGGGGGTGACCATTCAGTTACCAATATCAAATGAAATGGCGTCTTGTGTATTATTATCATTTCATCATTCCCAATATTTGTGTGTTGCAGTCAGACGAGGTAGCCCTTGATGCAGAGTTTCTAGACGTGTACAAGAACTGCAATGGCGTCATCATGATGTTTGACATCACCAAGCAGTGGTGAGAATCCTGTGTGTGTCACATTGTTTGCGCACGAAGCGCTTCGTGCTACCATATGTGCGGAGGTGGAGGCATTAAGTTTCAGCGCGATTAAGTTTTAACCCAGGGCTGTGAGTTCTCTCTGGGAGGAATCAATCATTGAAATAACAAATGATAAACTCATTACGCTGTATTATGTTGCAATCAAATAAATGTGACCATTTTGACAACATTCTAGCATCAATTTAGCTGTGCATTTCTGCTAACACATCTCCAGTCATTTAGGCCTGAGTAGCAGGCAATCCAGACAGACGATTTTATAATGACCTCGTGTTGAATATTGAGGTAGCAGGAGCAGTAGTCGTAGTAGTAGTACTCGTAATATTTCAGAGTGGTTAATTGCTTGCTGTTAGCATTGGCCATGTTTGGGTTGTTTTAAGTATTGCTGTTGGCTGTCGCACTCCCCTGGGGTGCAAGATGAGTTATATACAGTCACCTGTTTTCAAGAGGTCTGCTTCCTTTTGAAGTTGCCAGCCAACTGCATTTGGTTAAAACAGGCCCTGTATAGAGAAGCTGAACAGCACTGACATGCTATCCCCCCCTCCCCCCATCAAAGACACGTGGACGAAACACCCTTAGTCTAATTAACTCCACCTTTGATGTAGAAGTTCCTACTGGATTTGTTTGGTTGACGAGCCCAAAAATATAATTATACTGAGGTCTTCCCGATATATTTTCAGGACGTTTAACTACATCTTAAGGGAACTTCCCAAAGTTCCCACTCATGTACCGGTGTGTGTGCTGGGAAACCACAGAGACATGGGTGAGCATCGGGTCATCCTCCCTGATGACATCAGGGAGCTAATCGCTGGACTGAACAGGTAACCATCTCACACCAAATGCGTGGAGGAACAACAAAATCCAGAGCAGAGCGATTTAGACAAAATAGTATGTGGCAGCATCATGTTTTGGGACTTTTCTTCATTCCTTCCTTCCTTGCCTCACACCCACCTACCTACCTACCTACTTACAGCTGGAAGCTGGAACTGTGGCCTTGGTCAAGGTGGAGCAAATTTAACAGTTCCAAATACTAGTCAAAATTAGCACAAAACTATCAGGCTTTTGCTAGAAAGTAAAAAAAAACAAACAAACAGAAAAATCCTACTAGAATACTCGAACATTCAAAACAAAATGGGGGTTAATAATTTGTGTAGATGAGTTTGAATGCCACATCCCCAGTTATGAGGGTGTGCACACTTGCGTATGCACCTAATTTCAGTCGTTTATTTCGACTTCCCCTCGAAAAAGAATTTTTCATTTCAATTGAATTTATAGACCACATTAATGGTGAGAAAAGATTAGAAATTGTTCATCCTGGTCTAATGCACTTTTTTTAAATATAAAAAAAACAAAACAAATAAACACTCAAATGTCATGAAATGTGTTGTCCGTTTGAAGAATTTGCAACCTCCAAATGCAGCTTTAAAGCGTTGTGTTTTCCAGGCCAATGGGCTCATCTTACATCCACTATGCCGAATCCTCGATGAAGAACGGCTTTGGCCTAAAGTATCTGCACAGGTTTTTTAACATCCCCTTCCTACAACTCCAGGTACTCTGCTTTCCTCGTTTGCTACGAGTCGTATTTTGCACTTGCATATCCTAATCTTTGCGATTTTATGTGTGCAGAGAGAGACCCTTCTGAGGCAACTGGAGACAAACCAGTTGGACATGGATGCCACCCTAGAAGAGCTTTGTGTGCAACAGGAGACAGAAGATCAAAATTATGAAATGTACAATCTCACGTCCTCGCTCATCTTATGCTATTTGTCTTGATAGTGTCACCGTTGTAACTTATTTGACGTTTTGCTAGCTTCCTGGAGAACTTGGAGTCCCGCAATAAGGGCTATGGCTCACCTGGTCCAGCCAACGGTCAGAGTCCCTCCTCAGGCTCCCAGTCCCCCATTGTTCCTCCTAGTGGGGCCTCCACAGGAAGCTCCAGCCCAAGCACACCTCAACCTCCAATCCCTTCGCAGCCACTCCCACAGTCGCCCTCTGTGTCGCCTCCCTCGGCTCCAGATCTGGCTGCTGCCGTTGGCAGAGCAGCCTCGCCTTCAGCTGAATTAAAGTCTTCAGCTCAATCACCAGAGCACCTTCAGTCCTCCGTCACACCGGTATCGGCCCCCCAGAAACGCAGCTTCATGTCTCGATGGTTTGGCTCATCGCCTGTCCCTGAGGCTTCTGTTAGCGCATCAGGTACGACTATGCTACACGACAACACATTTAGTTTTTGCATCTTGCAAAATGGGTAAAATAGAGACTCTTTCCAGACGCTCTTTACTTGAGTCAAAGTTTGATCTTTCGTGATTAATTCTTGGATGAAAAGCTGAAGTGGCATATATGAACACCGGAATTGCAATGCTGCGGGCCTGCTGCTAAAAGGCTGTCACTTTCAGATCTGATTAAGCTAAGTTGAAAATTGGAAAACTAGTACTTTTTCTAATGCTTTTTAAGTAGACTGTTGTTGCGTGTACATCTTGGATATACAAAGTCTACACCCATGTTCAAAAAAAAAAAAAAGAGTTCAAGGTCATTTGCAAATGTTTTTTACCGTTGATGTGAGCCATACAATGTGCAACTCAATGGGGGGGGGGGGGGGAAAATAAAAAT
>CAAKHF010007437.1:1664-16862 GCA_901007745.1 Hippocampus kuda
GGGTGCAAACTTAGTTTTACATTCCAACGTTACATATGTCATCAAGGTTGCAAATTGTATTTGGATTGAATCATACTGATTATGCCATTTATTTGAAATGACACCATCAGTATATTGGTTCTCCCTCTCGTTCCAAACTGTTGAGAGCACGTTCCTACATGTTGTTTGCAAACCTGGGAAAAGCTACTGAAGAAGGGTGTCTTTTGTTCCAAGGAGCGAGTGAGGCCTCACCAGGTGAAGGTCACTCTGAGGATATGGCGGCAGTCGTGGTTCCAGTCCTCTTCCTGCTGCTGCTGGGAGTATGTGGCGGCTTGGTGGTGCTCTACCTCCGACACCGTCGACTACAGAACAATTTTACCGCCTTCGCCAACTCCCACTACAACTCCCGCCTTGGCTCTGCCATCTTCTCCTCTGGAGATGAACTAGGTCAGAAAGTTCCCATATTTTTGCCGCACCGGTAGTAACTCAGGTCTGTCATATTTTACGACACACTTGTGATGTTTTTGGTGTTCTCGGCACGATTAAATTATCGTGCCATTGTCCTTAAAGTTATGTTATCTCATAAAGGATTAGTTAACAACAAATATCTCTCGCCCAGTTTGACCTTTATCGCTCTCTTTTGTCCCCAGTGGATGATGACGAAGACGCACCCATGATCAGCGGCTTCTCAGATGACGTTCCCATGGTCATCGCGTAGCGCGACCTCGCTCCTTTTCTCCACTTCTCTTCTGCCCTCCACCCGCACCCTGTTGACAGGAAGCCACCGAATTAGAAACATGAAGAAATGAGAGATAGAGCTATTTTTCAACGATACAAATGCACTTTTTTGGATGCGCAATAACTTATTTTTTATAAAGGGAAAAAAAAAGAATATATGGAGGTCGTGTTGAATACTGAGGCATACTGTGAAGAATTTAGCGTTTGTTGGGTACGACATGGAACAATGGACCCCTTTTGGAGTGGTCCATTGGTTGAAGCCAAAATAAGCATCCAGAGACTTAAGTATGGAATGCAAAAAAAAAAAAAAACAACACACACAAAAAAAACATACAAATGCACATACAAATAAATGGTTCGCGTTTAAAAAAAGATATATGAATACAAAAAAAGGCAAATGTATGTTTCTACCACAGCATATCACAGCATACATCCAGCTTTTATGCCCAGTTGGACCACAGTCAGAAGAGTCAGCTGATTATCATCTGTAGAATTTGAATTGTCCATCTTTTTGATTACTGTTTGGGAATACAGTAACATGAATGTTCAACATGCATCAAAAACAACACTCCTGACTGCTTCGTGACAAAGATACACCTCCCCCCCCCCACCAGCACCACGTTTGTATGTTGACACGTGCCAAGACGATTGGATAATTCCAAGCTTTGGGAAGTTGATCATCCCTGTTCAGCATCGATCCATTTGTAAATAATGGCTTTTAATACATCTTACCTTTGTAATACTGCAACGCATTATTTTGTAAAATATACTGTATATTTGGATTTTTAAATCATTCACAAGTGGAAATGAACATCCCCAGCTTTTTTGCCATAAATGTAGTCGACGTCTTTGGAGTTCTCAGGGAATTGTTTTTGGGTACCAGCGAAAGCACCACCACCATAATCATCCTCATGGATTTAGGGCGCGACGCATGCACGCTGTTTCGGTGTGAATGGACCAGCAGGCGCAATTTATTGCAGATTGTCGCTGCTGTTCGGATTCACATTCAATGTTGAAATGAAGGTTTTACTGAGCAACCGACCCCATCCCCGAAATCAACACTCGCCTGTACTGGAATTAAGTCATGCAGACCTTTTTTTATTTATTTGAAATCAACCAGAGGAAACCGGTACCGTACATTGATCAACATTTTTTTTTCCCTCAACAGATTAAAATCTATCGCGGACTTTTCACTCAGTGATTTTCATTACTCTGCATCTTATACAGTGTAAATAAAAAGAATTCCCAAATGCACCTCTCTTTGTCAAAACAAAACTAGTCTGTGTGGCTTAATACTAATATAAATTGGAACAGATTTTTAAAAACTCTTGGACCGTGTGTATACAAGCTCATTGTTGCAAAACGAATCACCCACCTACCTCCCACATGTCTGTCCCCCCCAACTGTATGGTAGTCTTTTAACTGAAATGTTGTATGTAGCCTTTGGGCTTGAGCCGTTGGGTCATCTACTTGATTTTGAGCTGTTTTATTGTTTTGTTTGTTAAGAAGTCTTCATGAATGTATTTAACACTCATCTTGTTCTGTCATGAATACCTGTGACTTTTATGTACACTCTGTATTTCATTCTTCTTTCTTATTACAGTGGGTCTGTAAGCAACCATTCCAGAGTGGTCAGTGGTCTGCACATGCTCTTTTGTGTTTGTGTGTCTTGGTGTGGAAATGCTTCTGCATACAGCTTCCTCTTTGACTACTCACTGAGCCCAATTATAATAACAGACAGGCCAACTAAACATTTCCAACATCATCAGGGTCTTTGCTGGCACTTTTTTTAGGGAGCAGGAGGGCGGGGGGCGCGTTTGCTTTGATTTCCTCATCTTTTTTTTTTTTTTAATGTAGTCTTTGCCTTAACTTAGATTTTTCTTTTTCTGGCAATGATCTCATGTTTGCTGTTTGGAAACACTTTTTTTTTAAATTTCACTGTAATTTGTGTTTTAGATTGACCACATAATGCCTTATAAGACTCAGTAGGCGTCTATGTTAATGTACTGTATATGGTAGAAAAAAATGTCACACGTATGCATACACACAGTCACAAAGGTAAAGATGATGCTATTCCCAAGGGCATTTGTTCAGTTTTGTCAAATCACTGCTCCTTTCCAATTCAACTTTTGGAGAGATATCCTTTTAAGTCATTTTTTTAAACTCATGTACAAAGTGTAATTATTATTTTTGGCCATTTTGCACCCCACTTGTCTTTCTCAACTCTTGTCAAAACGTTTGCTTCAAAATGTTGTTTGGCACGGATAATTGGCCTTGGCTATCTTTGATGATTATTGATGTTTGCTTATCTCAGAGGTTGCAAGAAAAAAAAAAGTTTAACAGTGTGAGATGTTTTCAAAACCACTTATGCTGAAATAAAAGTGATTACAATTAAAGTTTACTGTCACATTTACTAATACATGCGCCAACTCTGATGAGCCAGTTAAGTGCGCCTCTTCATCATAGGATAACCTTGCTTGACGCAAAATGTTTAGCACAAAACTGAAGAACGGGGCGTGTGGCTGGGGTGGTATTCCATGAATCTAGTGTAGACACTTCAAACCATTCGACGCTGTTAACCATTTATTTTACTTATCTAGTGTAGACACTTCAAACCATTCGACGCTGTTAACCATTTATTTTACTTTTCGAAAACTAGACTGGTAAATAGATGGATGAATAATTTGATTTATTCAATTGTAAGATCTGAAGGCAAATTCTTATCTTGATATACTCAAAGAAACATGTATGTTCTGATCAAGGACACAATTAAATATACGGATGTCCTCACAATAAAGTATCAAAATTGTCAAGTAATTTTTGACGTGTTTGGGTGCTGATGAGGGTCGGTGCTCCAACTTGGGCGTTTGAGCGGGGACGGTGCATGCCAGCGCTGTGCTGATATAATCCACAAGGGGGCAGTAGATACTTTGGCAGCACATAAACCAGGCTGCTTTCAGTGTTTGGTCACGTCTGTAGGATATTACAGTACTTTGTTTCTGTTGTAGGTGATATACGTCAGTAATATATCGGAAATGCTCGTTATGTGTTGGGCGACGACTACTGTAACTACTAACAAGCCTAAACTTGAAAATTGGCCTTTTGTGGGACTCGAAATCCCAAAATGTACATTGACCAATCACAATACGTTACGGAGTCGGCGCCACAAAGAGGTCTGATACGCCCGTAACGGCGCTTTCTTTATTTCAATGATACATTGTCCATTCGTCTATTTTCTTTACAGTTTATCCTTATTCCAGTCACATCCATGCTGGAGCCTCTTCCAAGCTCCCTTTGAGTGAGACGCTGGGGCACACCCTGGACTGGTCGCCAGGCAGTTGTAGGGCATATAAAGACAAATAACCATGCACACTAATTTATCGCTGGTTAGGCATCAGTGCCTCTGCTGGCCTAAACACGACCAGAAGCGTTAAATGACAAATGTGGGTTCTATGAAGTTGTATTTCTTTTGGAGCGTTTGTCTTGACCGCACTGCTTCCAGTACGTGCTGCCATGGAACCGTAATCTGCTCACGGCCTTCATAATCAGTAGTGCTGGCAGATATAATTTCAACTATATGAGCAAATTCACCTCATAGGGCCAGAAGGCTAGCCAACAATCACTTTTGTGATGTACAAAACTTTATTACTTTCCTCAGACATTATTTTTATGTCTGGAAACTTTCAGTTTTTTCCTCTGCTGCAATTACCGAAATAAAATACTACAGTATACTTTTACACACACACACACACACACACACACACACACACACACACACACACACACACACACACACACACACACACACACACACACAAACACAAACAATTCCCGTGGGCTAGTTAAGATTAGTTAAAGAAAAATCTCCAACAAGAAACCAGTGGTCTCACTCTCCAAGGGTTAAGCTGTGGGTGAAGGGTTTTTTGTGACTTGCTGATGTCAAAGGTCAACAGAGTATAGTTGAGGTGAAAGCCAGCAATTGAAAAACACTCTCCCTCATGTTCCTTTTCCACCATGCATGTGCTCGTGATCGTTCCGGGCCAGTTCCCAGTTTAGCACCAGTTCTTTGTTTTTCCACCGCCGAAATTGGCTCAAGCTCTGGTGCTTGAAACTGGTGCTTCAGCTTGCCCCAATCATTTGTTGGACCAGACTCTGGCACCAACTGCGTCAGGGGGCAGAGTTATCATGACGATCGCAGATGTAGAGGAATGATTCCCTGGAGACACGGAAGTTTTGCACAAACTGTTGAGCGGTGAACTCCGGCACAATTGTGTCCCACCAGAAGAGCGATCGCGGATGTGCCCATATCGCATGCCATGTCTGATTCACAGCCAGCCTCAAGATCATCTATAATTGATTAAGAAAAATATAAGCGTTTGCTGAGTGCATGTCCCTAACTGTTATATACTGTGTACAAGTATAATCGATGCTATGCTAAGTTGCAGATGCTAACAGCGTATTAATACAGTCATACCTCGGTTTTCGACGATAATCCGTTCCAGAAGGCTGTTCGAAAACCGATTTGTTCGAGAACCGAAACCACGCTCTTTTTTAAAAAAAAAAAAATCTTTATTGAACACGTCTGCTCACAATGGAACACTACACGAGGAACCGTCATTCAAGTGCGCTCAGTTGGTCGAGAACCGATTTTCGGTCATAATCCAAGGCATAAAAAAAAAACTTGAAATTTTTGGCCGAAAACTGATTTGGTCAAGAACAGAGACGTTCGAAAAACGAGTTTTGACTGTACAGACGCTCCCCAGCTAACGAACGAGTTACGTTCCGAAGGATCGTTCGTTAGCTGAATTCGTTCGTAAGTTGCTTCAGTGCTATATTTTGTATGTTTAAGGCTTATATAAGTATGTTTAAGGTTTATATAAGTATAATAAAATGAAGTTTAACTTACTTTTGGAAGATGTACTCGAAGGCTTAAGAAATTGAGGGTCCAAGAGAAGATGAGGGTTGACGAGTCCTTGGAGGGTGGAGTAGAAACTGGCCGAAAGAAGCGATCTAACGACGTTTTCTTCTTTTTCTCATCATAAATGATGCAGTAGCACTGTAAAGCATCATTCATTTGATTTGCACACAACTTTTTTCGAACATTTTTCGACATACCTGTACCCGCAAAATGTTCGTATGTACCGTTTGTGCGTAACTCGGACGTTCGTAAATTGGGGAGCATCTGTAAGTATTGATTCTGGAGAGTACATGACTCATTTGAAACAAACTTGATTTTATTTTGAAGCCTTTACAAATCAATAGTTGGATCTTCTCATGCAGTGACTGCATCTGTATGTTCTTCTCCTCAGGGACATGGACTTTTCTGTGGTTTGTGTGCTTCTGTTTGTTAGCCAGCCAATGGAGTCGCACACACGACGTCAGCGGAATCCCCCAGGATGCTGCACGTGCAACAGTGGCCTTTTCATTCTTCTCCATCGCTACCTGGGTGAGCAAGGCAACATTTTTTTTTCCACCCCAAAATTCAGCAGCCACAAACAAGAAACCTTGTGTTAGTAGTTTTCGTTTGTTGTCTCTATCATCAGGCAGAGATCCACTATATCCAAATATGGTTACCCCCCCCCTTTTTTCACAACTCAATACTAATGATCATTGTGGGTTTTTTTTTTTTAAACATGGTTAACCAATTCAGAGTGTTGAAACAAGTTGAGAACCAATTATAACCCGCTCAGGCTCACATTGACCCCAATCTCTCATTTTGTTGTATTCTGCAGGGAATTCTGACCTACTTCGCCTTCAGTCGTTTCCGTAGCGGTGGTGACGACATCGCCGTCCCGACCTATACCGAGCAGCCTACCGATGAACACACGCCTTACCCTCCGACCTATGCCCCCGCCTCCTACAACCCCACGCCATACACCCCCACCACCTATAGCGCCTATCCCGACTTGAGCCAGCAGCCCGCCTTTACCCCAAACCTGCAGCCGACGCCCGGCTATCAGCCGCCTAATTACTGACACAGAGGGCGCCGGTATGACCACAGTTAGTCAGTAGCAGATCCAGCGTATCCGAGACATGTCTCCATTGATGATATGGCTTCTCAATGGATTTAGCACTTCGCTAATTGTCAAACCCGAAAAGTTAAAGAACTGCATGCAAGTGAATAGAAGAGGGACAGGGCGGATTATTACCACCAGGGGTCGAGGCTCTCTGCTCTGTGATCAGATCTTCACATCGGACTGCACACTGACATTAGATGTGATCTTTGGATCAGCCGACCTCTGTGCTATGACACAACACTTACCTCAAGCAGGCTGATAGGCAAATGGAATGCACCCAGGATTTTAGAGTAACTGAAACTGCCAATCACAGTTGATGAGATCAACACTGTGTTTCTCTTACAGTTGTACAGATTTCTCGGTGAAACTGTTGCCACAACTTCTTTTCGTCTCCCACGAATTGAATTGTTTTTGTTAGCTGCAAACAACTCGCAAGGTATCACGTGGAGTAAAAGTAGCTATGGCAATTTCAGTGCAAAATGTTTCTTCTGTTCATTGTTTTGTGTCGAGATGGTGCCGTTTAATTAGTCATATCCTAAAACATCTATGAGACAGTTTTAGGGTCTTTTTTTTATTTTTAATCTTATACCGTTTGTCACACAAAAAAAAACACATCTGTGCAAAAAGACCTAGTTGTGTGACGTTTCATTCAGGTGCCCTTTAAACTTGTGGTTTAAATTATGATAGTGAAGGTGGGTGGGAGTACAGATAATGGCGCACCCACTGAACAGTGACTAATTAACAAGAGAAGTGCTTCTTTTGGAGCCAAGTACATATGCCTATTCTTCTTTCAAACTTATTTTGACAGTAAGTTTAACTACTGTACACTTGACATGGTCATACTGTCATGGAGGCTTCTCAGGATCGAGTGATAAAAAGTGTGTACTCTTCAGTTTGTGCCTCTTGCTGATACACTCGTGTTATGGCAACATCCCGACTTGGATCTATGTTTCGCTGAATGATTAACTTGGGAGTTAACTCTCATTGATACTGTTATGGGTTACCTCAATAACAAACATGAAAGCACGAATGATTTGCCCCTTTGGGTCCCGAGAAAAGCAGAAAACGGACATCCACTGTAAGCTTGTGTATAGACAGAATACATCACAAATTTTAATCACTTCGATAATTGACACGATACGGTTGAATGATTCCCGTCCCTGCTGACAAAGTTCATATAGAGAAAATGTATGAATGAATTTGAATAGGAACGTTTTTGTTAAATCGTGTTTGAAAAGAGAGACAGACCTCCACACACCGCTAACTAGTGGCTTCAATAGTTGGCCAAGGCACAAATAAAAATGAACAGTACATCCACTTAATTGCAGTCACTTGTAATCGGAGCAGTTATTCACCCTCAGTCTAACCACTGAAGTGTGTATTTTGAGGTGATTTTCTACAGTGCAGGTCACAAAGCATTCAATTGCTTGCCATGGAAGTTAGAGTCATTTAAGCACATTTTATTCTAATAATAATAATACATTTTATTTATCGTCCTGACTACCAGTAGTTCAAATTTGTCCTCTGTAGAGAACATTTGTGAACCTAAATATCTCCCACCCAATACTTTAAATTGGCGGACACGGGCTATAAAGATCCGGTCCACCACGTAATTCTGAAAGCCTCAAAGGAACTGTAGGGAACACAGTGATGTGAAAGCTGCACAGAAATGTCGCCACAATATTTATTATCACATTTTATGTAATTCATAAACAATGAACATCACTTTCAGTCAAATCATATCCCCACATTCACTTTAAACCAATGCCCGGTCTCTTAATAGACTGTGCTGCTTAATTCAATTTCACCCCAAGGACTGCCAGCTGAAAGAAATTTCTGTATGTGTTCTTACTGTCCCTTATACTAACAAAAAGGCAGAGTTGCTTTTGAAAAAGGAAAAAAAAAAACCCTTAACTGGCAGATTACACTTTACAGAAATATACCCAAAATTAACACGCAACCTTAGATATACAGTAATCCCTCGTTTATCGCGGTTAATGGGGACCAAAACCACCCGCGATAAACGAAAATCGCAAAGTTGCGACCAATTAACATATACGGGTTAAAAAAAATAAAGGTTTTTTTTAAAAGTCCACAAAAAGTCCGCAAACGGTCCGCGAGAAGCTGCAAAACAACAGCGAGTCACATAGAGCAACATATAAAGTACTGTACTCCATGTATATAAAAAAAAAAAATTCCAAAAGAAATTTTTTTTTAATGTTTGAAAAAATCCGCGATGCACTGAAGCCGCGATAAACGAACCGCAAAATAGCAAGGGATCACTGCATGTTCAAAAAGGAAGATAAAAGTAACCAAGTTGTTGAAAACAAAAACCATGAAAAACACTGCACTCATCTCAATACTTTTACACAATAACTTATTAAAATAAAACCTGCTGAAACATACAAATATTTAAGTGCTTGTTTTGGTTACATTGATAATGTATAAAAATACATAATCAGTAAAAAGCACAACTACTATATGAATGGAACCCAAATAATTTCCCCATGTCACAATTTAGGAGGGGACTTGACCACAATTGTAATTCATTAAATTGTAACTGCGTGCAAAGCAACGAGACTTTGCTATAAACATACAACAGTTACATTTCAAAACTTGCTGCTTGTGTTTGAGTTTTCAAAGGTGGAGGGAAGAGAAAAGCTTCCTGGGAATTGCAGAGTCCACAACCTTTCCATGAAGTGCGTTTTGAGGAGTTTCATCCCTGAGGGGAGGTCGGTTCTCTTTGGTCGCCATCAGATGTCCGTAACACTTTCGACAGACTGCCTGGTACTTGTCAGCTCCGCCGATCACTTCCACCTGTATAACACAGGAAATGTGACGGGGGGAATACAAAATAGACCTTGCTAATTTATTTCCTTGGGCGTATGCTGACCTCTTTCTCCGCTCCAATCCTCTTGGTGTATGCCGCTTCTTTGTAACACTGCATGCAGACGGCGTGCAGCTTCACCACACTTTCCGCCAGAGGGACAAGGTTCAGGATGTTTCCAAATGGCTACGAAAATGCATGAGAGAGTAGTTGACATTTGACTGAATGCAGGTATAATCTCGAGAGAGAACAGAGATTTCATTGTGAGGAACACAGAGGACATTGCAAAATGTTTGCCTCCATCTTGACAGTTTAATGCGTCAAAACACATTCCTGCTGGACGAGACAGACAATGTGCATTTGCAAGGGGGTGGGGGGAGAGAAGACCTCACCCTTCTCTGGAAGGTCCCATCCAAGGCAGCAACAATAACGGTCTTGCCCAAATTGGCCATCTCCTCACAAAACTCCACTGTGTCTGGGAACTGCAGCGACAAAAAAAAAAACAAAACAGTTGATTGGCAAAGTGGGAGTCCATAGCCACACACCAGTCCATCTACAAATGGTATTCAGCTCTGTTTGTTCCAAGAATATTGCACTCAACTTTTTGCAACCAATTATAGTCCAATTACATTGGCTTGTGTATTCGTCGCTGCCCCCCCCCCTTTTTTAAGAAAAAGATAAAACATAAATGTGAAAAGTGATGTATGCAAACATATTTGACCCTTTGAGTTAATACAGTACTTTGTACGACGACCTTCTGCTGCGATTACAGTTGCAACTCTTTTGGGGCATGTCTCTATCAGTTTTGCACACGTGGAACCTGAAATTTTTACTGATTCTTCCGTGCAAAACAGCTCAGACCCAGTAAGGCTAGCCGGAGAGCGTTTGAGAACAACAGTTTTCAGATCTTTCCACGGGTTCTCAATTAGATTGAGGTCTGGACTGTGACTTGGCCATTCTAACACATGGACATGTTTAGTGTGGAACCTTTTCATGCATCATTGTCATGTTGGAAGGTAAACCCTCATACCAGTCTCAGGTCTTTTGCAGACTTCATCAAGTTGTCTTCCCAAATTGCCTTGTATTTGGCTCTATCCATCTTACCATTAATTGTACGCATCTTCCCTTTGCAGTAGAAAAGCAGTCCCAGACCATGATGCCGCCACCACCATGTTTGAGAGTGGGAATGGTGTGTTTAGGATGATGTGTAGTGTTACTTTTACACCAGACAAAACGTTTTGCGTGTTGGCCAAAGAGTTTAATTTTGGTTTCGTCGAACCCGACTATCTTCCACACGTGCCATGTGGCGCCTTAGTGGCTTGGCAAACTTCACACAGGACTTTTTATTGATTTCGTGGAGAAATGGCTTTGTTCTTGTCACTCTTGCATAAAGGCCAGATTTGTGCAGTGTAAGACCGGGTAAACACATAAGGATTTTTCGAATCATAAAAGAATCGTCCTTGGCAGACCGGACCCCATACATAACTAAATAAAAACAGGCAATCCATACTTTTGTTCGAATTGTGTACAGGGTGCTCAGATAATTTCAACACAGCTCCCCAGACACAAAGATTCTCTTCCACCACTGGTCAAGAATCCAGCCCTCGCAGGCAGCGCACCCATGTGATCACACCTTCCCCTACTACAAACATAACACTGCAATTAAAATAATCCTTTTTAAAAAACATTTTTAATATTTTTTTTTTCCTTTTTTGCGTCCTTTATGAACTACTATAGCTAACCTCCTCCCCCACAAAATTTCAGGAAAAGAAATGTAAACTTACAAACTGTCCTTCATCAATTCCAATGACACTGCTTCGGAGTGCCAACGACTGCACATCTCGCAAACAGTTTGCAGGTACTGCTTCCATTGTGTTTCTAAGGGAAGGAAAAGGTCAAATGAATTCTTTGCATGATCTAAACTCCCCTCAATCCTGCCAAATGCGTGTAATTGTCAAGTTAAAATATATTCCGCGATAAAATAGACAAAAGGCCATTCGATGTCAGCTTGGTCCGGTTGTCATTGATGAAAATGGCAAAAAAACAGCGCAATACATTACAGGACAGTAAAAGCTGACGCTGCAGATACAAACACTGCCTAGGGACTTGTATACAGGCAACTGTTTTGCAAGATAAAACATATTAAAAAATAGCAGGTTGCTTACTTATCATGTGTGGCCACACCTAAGTCAGAGTAACGTGTATCTTTGGCATATTTGATCAGCAAGCAGCTGTACTGGGCTATTTGGAAACGCCGCACCCTTCGCATCAATTCAGTGCTGTAAAAAACAAACAACAGATTAGTAAATTGATGCAAATTTCACAGAATAAAATCCATTGTAACACATGATGCATGTCCACATGCTTAGCCCTGTGGTTCTCAAAGTGCCACTCGCGGAAGTCAAATCAATTACTGCATTAAAAATACAAATTAAAACATACAATACAATCAAACATATTACAACAGATTAAAGTAATTTTTGTCGCTAGCCACATCGTAGTTGTGGTTTCCCTTGGAATCCCATTATGACTGTGAACACAAGTGTTTGATCACCCGACATTATCACATGCACACATTGATGAATAACTAGTACTGAAATAAGAAGTAAATTGTATGATCAACTATTTTTCATTTTATTTTAAAGAGGGATTGGTAACAAAAAAAAAACTTGAATTGTATTTTCTCAGTGTTGCTATTTAGAAGTGAAGACAATTTGCAAGAAACATATCGATGCACATAATTTGCCTTCAAGGGCCACAAGAAAATGGTGTTGAGGGCCAGATCTGGCCTTGATTTTTACACTCATGTATTAGAAGATCACTTATTGCTGTGCATATAGTCTGAGTTTTTTTTTTTAAATCTTATAGAGTACATATTTTACTTTTTAAGCCTAGTAAAATACATCTGGATTTTATCTTTCAGGAACTTTTTCTTTTTAAACATTTATTGAAATAGTCATTCGTATTTTTGCATAATACGATGTAATTGAATCATTAAGTTGATGGTTTTCCTTTTGCTCTTTCAAGCACGTTGTTAATGTTAAAATCTAGCATATATGTCTCGGTGTTTTACAGTAATATACGATATTCATTGTGAATGCTTCAGGAATAAAGCCTCGGCCTCGTTTATAAGGAACACTTAGAATGTAACACTAATGTTGCTCATTATGGCGGTATGGTATTTTTGGAGGTGGTACTTTGTGTAAAAGGTTTGCGAGCGATTAGCAGAGCACATTTGAGTGAAAGAGAGCGGGAGTGAAAGGAGTTGAGTGACGTGCCCGATGCGTGAATTGGCGGGACTGATTAAAAAAAGTTGTTGCCAGACACATTTTGAAAGACGTACACACATTGATGAAGTGAGGTCGTAACTGTAACGAAACATACAGTATTGCAAAAGATTACCTTTTGCCTGAAAACATCGGTCCAAAGATGACCTATAGAAAAACATTAGCGGGGAGACAATTAGCAATTCTGTTACGGAATTTACGTGCAAATGTATTGCTGGAAAAAAATATGTAAAAAGGAATACAGTACATAAAATACTTCGGTTCGTTTCGATGAAAACAAAGCCATTGCAGCAATGACAAACCTGGATTTGCCCCTGGGCTTTCCTCGGAGAATTCGGAAAAACTTTAGGAAAATCCACACAGTCCATTTTTTCTGGGAGCAAACAAAAAAAACTGAAAAAAGTGAAGTGCAGATGTAACCAAGGTACACGTACTAGCTGCTCTCAAACAATAAATTAAACGAGCGCGCGCCTCTGAGTATATCCGCCCGGCCAGTTCTATACCGGAAATGATAAAGACCAATAGCAGTGGTTCTGAATGTCACATGATTCTTTTTAGCCAATGAGGCCTGAAACGTGACACTATCAATTTTTTTTTTCCGTTTTAACTTTACTCTAAACATGCACAGGGTAAAATCGAAAATATCTCGCTGCCTGCACGGCTTCACTCCTAACGTCGTTCAAACCGGTGTTTTATCGTGTCTTCAAATAAATGAGTGCCGGGACCTCGTGCGTGAGGCAGTATAGCCGAAAACAATTCAAGAATGAGCTGCTGATTGGTTTATAATATATTGCGTTCGGAAATCAATGGGATGGGAGTGCGCTCTGCCTCCGAACATACACAAACATGCACGGTCTCTTATACGGTGTCTGAACAAATTTCCGAACGCACCCACAGTGGCACTCTACAGTACACAACGCCTACAAAGTACTGTATTCACATTGAACTTTCTTTCAACTCCTTTATTCATTCATTTTCCGAACCGCTTCATCCTCACTAGGGTCGCGGAGAAAACCCACGCAGGCCCGGGGAGAACATGCAAACTCCACACAGGGAGGCCGGAGCTGGAATCTAACCCGGCACCCCCGCACTGTGAAGTCGACATGCTAACCACTGGCCTACCGGGCTGCCCTTCAACTCCTTTACTTCATGCAAAATAAAAAGTACAGACTTGGGAATTAATCTCTTATGAATTTATTGTTTGTTGCGCCAGACGATGGTAGCACAAGACATTCACATTTATTTCAAGGAATTTCCAATAACAATTTGGATTAGAGATAGTTAACAGCGAATTTACATCTGTTGTCACCAAGAATTTGCCATGAATGATTCTTGAATCTGACAACATCCAGGAATTCTCTTAAATACAGCCATGGATTGAGAATATTTTACTCCTCTTTTTTTCAAAGGCTAGTTAACATTTAACATATGCATATTGAATGATTTGCAGTCTGCCACTCGAGTTAACTTGACCCCCGCGACCTCTTTTTTTATTTTCTTTTTTACTAGTTTTAATACTAATAATATTTTTAATAGTGTCGTCATCTGTTGAGGGTGAAAATAAACAAAGAGTTGGAAATTACCGGTAGTCCAGTGGTTAGCACATCGGCTTCACAGTGCAGAGGTATCAAGTTCAATTCCAGCTCCTGTGTGGAGTTTGCATGTTCTCCCCGGGCCTGCGTGCGTTTTCTCCGGGTACTCCGGTTTCCTCCCACATTCCAAAAACATGCATGGCAGGCTGATTGAACATTCTAAATTGTCCCTAGGTATGAGTGTGTGCGTGGATGGTTGTTTGTCTCTGTGTGCCCTGCGATTGGCTGGCAACTGATTCAGGGTGTCCCCCGCCTACTGCCCGAAGACAGCTGGGATAGGCTTCAGCACTCCCCGCGACCCTAGTGAGGATAAAGCGGTTCTGAAAATGAATGAATGCATGAATATTACAATTGGTTTACTAACACCCACTCACCCAGATTATGAAAAACAGTATTCTGAACTTCAAGAGTAAACATTAGGCTTCAAACTGTCTGTCAGGGGGAGTCAAAGGTCAAAGTCCAAAATAGTTCTCCCCACTGCTGTTCACAGTTACCATGGTCATCTATCAAGAGAGTTTCAAGAAGGGTTTTTCAAGACATAGAAAATGATATCCTGGACTGCCATGAAGAAAGATGTAAGAATGCATTTGTGTTATTATTCTTGGCCAGCCATATTCTAATCTGTATATCCTCACGAGGGTGGCGGGCCTATCGCAGCTGTTTTCGAGCAGTAGGCAGTTGACTGGTTGCATGATTATTTGTACACAGCGATTGGGGGGAACAGATTGGATTTATATAATTTTTATAATTATATATAT